>JANRMT010062838.1:18797067-18839080 GCA_026402145.1 Polypterus bichir lapradei | reverse complement strand
CTATGACTTGAGACGGTTAGTGAAATGAAGCTCTTAGATCAAGCCCACGTTAGTGTGGGGAGACCATGTGCTCGCCACATACAGATCATCATAACAGGCGATTGAACTCTTCTCTGTGCGTTTTGTTTTGGTTTGATTACCTGCTGCGCTGCTGTGCCTTCAGATCTCAGAATGATTTTCTGTTTGATTTTTAATGCCATCTTGGCCTTGTTTTTCAGTGTTTCCTACATTTGTACCTTTTAACTTTACTATTTGATGTGATCTGGTTTGCTGGACTTTTACTCTAATGTATGCACAGTAATCTATTCTTACACAAATGTAAAAAGGCTTTAATTTTATTTTGCTCTGCTTGTTTAGAGGTCTAGCTCTAGTAGGAACAGAGAAGACCAGTGTGTCAGCTATTCAGACTAGTCATTTTTTGTTTTCTTTATCATTTTTGTTGCAAGTTAAATTGAATGAGTGAATGAATGATTGAGGTATGCTTTTTGTTTCACTTTTGTGTGACACTTACCCAAAGCTAGGACACTGCTTAACAGATGAGGCCTTAATCAGGCTACAGTGTAATAAAGACCAGTGCTTTAGTGGCTATGTAAGATTAATTGCTATGACTAAGAACTGTGTTTTTATCAGTTCAATGACATTACGTTTTTTTGCGTGTTTTTTTAATTTAAGTTTTTGAGAGAACAGTGTGGCACTTCTCTTATGTGGAAGTAACAGGAGTGTTCAGAACCACTCAGTAGTGATTTTGTTTGCTATCACTGCATACTTGGATGTACTGCAAGATATTGTCAAATGCCAGTCGCTTCAAACTTTTGTTTTCTTTATGTTGAGTTGAAGAAATGGGTTTACGAATTAGAAACAAAAAATATATCCATGAATTGTCCTGCATACATGACAATAAATGGAAGTATAAAAACAATCATAAAATGATAATCGTTGTTTAACCCCAAACAAGCAAAGCATGAGGCTCATATTAATAACTTATGTTATAAGTCCAGTAAGTGAAAGGTGTAAATATGCAGTTTTATTACTGCATTTAATTCTTCTGAGAGTCCTGTTTTGAGATCAGCTCTGTCGGCCCTCAGCACTTCCATCTTTGCGGTCTACAGGCTGTAGTAACACACGGTACTGATTGATCTTCTTTAACACCACTGAGACATTTCATGTTGAACCTTATCCAGTGACGCCAATATTCATTTGCTTACGCCATCCCAAACACACTCAATGGGGGTAATGGAGAAAAAAGGTGCTGTATTGATATCTTGCTTTATTTCACCCTAAAAACAAGCCCTGTAGGGACATATGAATACAAAAAAAAATAGGAGGATGGAGTATTTTCTGTGGTCTCAAATTTTATGTAACTGGAATACTTGTTAGAAATCAGGAGCATAAATGATAAGTGCTGTGTTCAGTATTCAAGGCGCTACTGGAAACCTGCCGAAAGACGTCTGTGCAGTCTGCCCTGCGCTGGCCCTTAAGTTCCTCCTCTGTGCTTCATCTCAGAGTGGTAAGATAGAGGGCTTTTTTCCCATATGCTGGGTGGATGGGAAATAACATATTTGTGTGCACATTTTGGCAGTTTTTTGTTTATTAAAATCAAAATTGGCCAAACCCACAGTCTGTTCAACTGCAGATCAATATGGCTGTCCTCTATGGGCTGAGTGATGTTACCAGCAGTGTGCTCACTTTCATCCAACACGCAAAGTGTTTCCCCTAAAAGGGCAAAAACTTTCTTGGGGCTGTTAAAAGAGTGTAAAATGTAAACAAGCAGGCATACTAAACTGTCGTTTCAAGTCAAGTGTAATGATAATTAGCTTTTTTCAGCTAATGAAAAGGTACTAAATAAACATGATTGCATTCCCAACAGGGCATATGCCTTCTTGGCCTGTCTTGTTTTGGTCTTAGCATTACAGAAGTAAAGATCTCAGTATTTTAAAAGTGCAAGAAAAAACTGGTCAACTGTAACCAATGATCCCTGGAGATGAATGTTGATGATTATCCCGCATTAAATAGCCTACAGCTTTAAAAAAGTGTGAAGTTTCATGTTGTTAATTAACTGCAGAGTGCTTTTCTTTGTTAGCTCTGATGGTCTGTAAGGATCAAGCAGGAGTCGAGCAGCAGCTTAAGTTGCTGTGACAGGTATCATTTCATGGATTATGTGAAGAAGTCGCTGCTACAAAAATGCCTAGAGCTTTCTTTTTTCCATTATTGGTTTTAGCCATTTTTCAGAAGACTATAATTTAGTCTAGTGTGTTTTATCTTAGGCTTTCATATTATAAAGTTTATCCCTGGCAGAAGAGAGGTTTTCTATATACACAGCCAGACTCACACACACACACAGTCAGACATGCAGACAGATGGAATGCTGGAGAGTGAGTGTGTACCTCAGTACCCAAAGATCCAGTCAGGACACTGACACTTTTGGACTATGGAACTTTTCTACTCATGTATAGCTTATCAAAGAATGTCCATAATGACCAATCAGAGAGCTTACTTTATGGCTTGAATATTTGACTTATTTATGGATTGGATTGCTGAAACACAAACATTTGAAACAATCATTGCACAGTGCCCTTGGTGTGAAAGCACACATTTAGATTATAATTTAGAGAATAAGCCCAGTACAGTACCTGTTGTGTTTCTTAAGAGAGTGGGCCACATTTACAGTGCCAAGGGTTACTTGGATGTTCTAGAAGTATTGTTTAAGTAACTGAGTACTTTTCTGTTGTTGGAGACATCTGGAGAGCTTCCGGTTTCACAGCAGGCACTTCCACCACACTGGGGTGTGCCGGCGGAAGACTGTCAGGAGGCACCTGGAGCACATCCGGGCGACTATAAAAGGGAGAGGTGAAGAGCTTGAGAGGAGAGGCAAGGAGGCGGCCTGAAAAGAAAGAGGCAGTGTGGTGTTGGCCTGGACTTTGAGGGAGTTTGGGGTTTGTGGTGCACATTTGTAAATAGTGACTGTAAAATAAACGTGTGGTGGTGCTTAAACGATGTCTGCCTGTTTGTGTCCGGAGCTAGTTCCACACTGTATATAATATTTTGCCTTTTTTTTCCCCACCCAAGGACTAATATTAGTTCACTGGAGCTCCCTACTCTTGAACGTGCCATGTAATGCTTTGATCTGTAATCTTGTATTGTTAGAAAGTTGTGGAGGGTTTAGGTCAAAAGCAGTATGCACCGAATTGTTTTTTCCTTTAACTTATTACATCCAGCGCTGGCGTTTATAGGCTGCACATTTGTGTCCCATGGAATGAACTCCATGTTTTAAGCACTGTACAGGGAAGAACAGTTGACAAGAAATAATTCTTTGAACCATGTACACTGTCCACCTCCTCGATGTCGGGTCTGTTGAGGACCCCTTTACTGAGGGGTGCAACTGACCAAGGCTCCTGGCTTGTGTGGTACATAGGCCTTGAAGAGGGCTGACATGCCGTACCAGCAGTGCTCTGTTTCTGCTTTGCAAAGCGGAGGGTAACAGCAGTTTGACCTTGAAGGGGACTCTACAGTTCTTTGCAGTATTGCAGGCATTTTACCCCCCAGCCCCTTGTTCTTTGAAATTTACGTATATGAGAGTGCTACACAATTCAAAATGGCTTGAATTTGAATATGTATTTATACCGCATTGTGAGGAGTACAAAGAAAATGATAGAATAGGGAGTACTGCATGTACCCAAGGAGGCCACTTGCTAATTATGTCGCCTTTTGACTTTCGCCTCACTTTTCTTTGTCCACTTCATATCTCATTTTTCCTGTGCAGGCCAGCTGCTTTTGTCCACATGCCGCCAGCCCCATTTCCTTGCATGGTTAAAGCCACACTTCTGCTTGCGGCGTTCATTTGCATGACGTATGTGTCCCACTTCTCTGCAGCTGTAAAAACTGATGCACTGTCTAAGAATACCCGGCTCACTAAAGCTGTATTACTGAGAAATAAAAAGCATAAAAACGCAACTAATTTTCTTTTTTCTGTTAAAAAATTACCAAATTTCAATCAAAACTGTCAAGGCATTTTGGAGATTTTGTGGTGGAGGGGAGTTACCCCTAAATATTGATATATTGAAATGTCCTTTCTTAGCAGATACTTACTGACTTAGAAGTACAAGCCTGCCAAATGTCAGCCTCGTAACTGAATGACAAATAGTGGTATTGTTGATGGGCGAGTGACGCAGTCAGTCAGTCAGTCAGTCAGTCAGTCAGTCAGTCAGTCAGCCAGCTTTGCATTTTATATATATGCACAGTGTATATACATCTCAAAATGTTTATTTGTCATCCAGTAACCTAACTATAGGTTCTTATGCATTGTATTACAGATATTTTCTTTTTTTTCTCTACTTTTTGTATCTTTGTACTTTGTAAGTGAACATTCTTTAATGCTAGGTGTTTTTAAAATATATTTTCCAAGGCATTGTGATGCTTAGCTTGTCCTGTGTTGTTTGTTGGTATGTATTATATGAGGTTAAGATTTTGAAAGGTGATATTTAAAAAGGAGCTGTTCTCTGTTGTGGTAGCCATTACACAAGAAAATACCCAATGGGCAATATTACCAATTAAGTAATGTTTTTGGTTATCTCTATGGGAAGCTTTTAGGGGGCTATACACTTCAACACATTCATTCTGACTGTTAACTTTTCATAATGTGGCTTAGGTTTTAAGCATGCTGCATTTGTGATGTTGTGAAGTAATGGCTAAGAAATTCAAGTGGAGACCCCTGGGTGTGAAGAATTGAGCGCAGTGTCAACACAGACTTCCTTTATGAAACTACATGGTTTGGGATCATCTAAATGTACAAGCAACTGCACAACATGAATTGTACCATAAAGATGCCATTCATCCATTTTACCAGTTCCATGGTCTTTGGGCTGAAGCAGTTCTGTACGAGGAACTGGGCCCGCTCAGGTACATCTCTAGGTGATCTAACAAGTTTGTCTCGTGGGGATGTGCGAGGTACACAGGTTCTATGGCATTCAAAATATGCCGTTTTGCCACTCGATTGCAAGCGGCATCCACTAATCTATTGGACTTCCCAAATACAGCGTGATAAATAGTTAACCAGGTTTCTGTAGAGCCTTTTAGCTATGGTCACAGTTTGAAATCCTACTTGTAGCCTGTATTCTAGCCCTGTATGTACACATTATCTTTATTCAAACCTTGGAGGTTTGTATTCATTCAGTATGCCATAGATATACCATAGTGCCATGCAGACTGACATGTACATGGAGTTATTAGCACTGCTGCCTCCCAGAACCAGGCAGCTGCTTTGGACTGTTGTGCTGACCTCTGTTGGTGTGGGGCGTTTTCCAGTGTTCCCAACATCCCCAAGATGTGCAGTTAAGGTGCCTCAAAGTTATGCCAGTGTGCCTGGTGATGGTGTGACATCCTATTTTAGGCTTTATGCTCCACACAACCTAGTTAAAAAAAAAAAAATCAGGTTCAGAAAACGGACACAAATACAGCTAAGTGTATATATTGATGTTGTCTCAAAAACACACTCACATACTACATTTCATCCTTCAGATGTTAACAGTGGCTCTTCTGTTTATCTGGACTAGACACATTGTGCCCAGCCAGCTGGCTGCTGCTAATGGGGGTTTGAGTCGGCTTTGTTTCTGATTACTTATTGTGTAAAGCAAATTCCAATGCATTTTCTTGGGGGAAAAGCTGAAAACATAAGCACTTGTGGAGAGTTGGGGTAAAGGTCATCACACATCATTGGGTCGTCTTTGTCAAAGAACAATCCCAACCACTACAATAACAACAGACTGCATGTTTAGCAGCAATTTGAAAACTGGGAATAAACAGTCAGAAAAGTGTCATGAGGTCCCTAATGCCTCTCCTGTGACTCTGCAGTCATTAAAAATATAACGTTTCTGCAACAAAGTACTTCATGGAAATGTAGCCTTTTATAGTTGGTTGAAGTATTTTGGTGCTTTGTAAGGTAAGCAAGTCCTTGCAAGGCATGCGTCTTCCCAATGAACGGTCTTGCTGGTGTTGAGAATCTTAAAGAGGGGCAGCTTTGTCATCTGCTGGTGACGAGACTAAGCAGGAGAGGAAGGGGATGCTTGAGTGGCCCTGCAAATAACAATGTGTCTTTCATTGGCTCAAACCCACTGCCAGAAATTCTTTTCACAAACAAAAGGTTAGCAAAAAGAAGTTGAAGTAACCATGTGAGACACTGTAATCTGTTGGTGATGTAGTGTGAGTGCTTTGGGTATTGAAAATATCGAGAGCTGCTGGGCACACTGGTTGTAGCGCCACCCCTGCTTGAATCAACTTGAGTGATTGGCTTTTAGAAGACTCCTAAAGTACAAGCACAACATCCTTTATGCAGAGTCACTCAACAGGGGTTTTGAAAATAAACAAGTAACAGGGGAGATAATAGAATCGGGTCGGCAAGGTCATTATACACACATGGCAGGAGGGCTACTTTATATTCGTTTAAATAATACACTGCCTGGAAGTTTGGAAACATTACCAGATCAGTCCTCCTCTCTGCTTGTGCCATCGTTAAGGTGGTGCGAGTGTTTGCCTTTTCGCATTTGTAACATACTGTATATTTTTGATTTAATTGGGTTGGTAATCCACGTGGTATACCACCTGTTGTAAACATGTCACATCTTGCACTATTGCTGCTGTGAATCAACATTTAATATTGGAGAGACAAGACATTTTAAGTGGAGGACCTAAGAAAATATCGTCATCAAAATATTAATTTCCACTCTTGTGTAAATGTCCAGCTCAATTCTGCACCTCCTTTTCTCTGAACTGTACGTGGATTTGTCACTGTTACTGTAATTAAATAAAGAAAAATTAATTACTCTTGAATCTGCTGCACTGTAGGTTACACAAGACATAAACTCCTGAAATGCCTATAATGTTGCCAGGTAGCACATGAAAGAGTCCTACACTTCAGAGATGGTACTTGTGATGTGCTGTGCCTCCTTTGCCACGTTATTGTTGGTATCCTGCTGCCTTGTAGGGGGTGAAGGAGGCCAGCATCTACAGTGTGAAACTCTGTTTGGATTCCCTCCTTACCCAGTTGTAGGTGACAGCGCAGGGGCACAGGGTCTGCGTCAATACAATGCCATTCCTTGGGAGGCCACACAGATCCTTTTGCACCAATGACAGCTGCAAATTGGAGACCCGTTGAAACACAGGAGACAAACGTGCTGCATAGTACAATCTCAAAAGAGAAGGCTACCCATGTGTTAATGTTATAAGGGAGCTTTTCAACCAAGGACAGCAGTTTTATTCTAAGTTCTTTATATGATTAATTCATATGTTAACCTTCAGCTAAATATGAATATTTAAAATAAATATTGGATACAGTTATATATTGATTTATTCTTAATAGATCTTACAAATATATATTTCTAAATTATCACCCTTCAAATATAACAGCAGCAATTTTAATGTCTGCCTAATAAAAATGGGAAATATTAGAGCATTTTTCATAGGTACATCTATTATGACCATCTCTGAAAAGATTGCAGAAGTGTAAAATTACCCTGACGGTATCTGCTGTAATCCAGGAATGAGTCTTAGACAACCTCACCAAACATGTGGCCAACACAAAGTGAACCTAACATGCACACCCCTATGGAGCTGGGAGAGCAACACATTCAGGCACAGGAGTCAAACCCAGCGCAGCGGCATCAGCACTAACTAGTGTGCTACCCACAGACAGACATTACTGTCCTTTATGAAAAGGATACTGGTTTAAGGGTCGGCATCTGAAGGACTTAAAAAGGGGATCCGGCAACTAAGACTTGACGCCCTCGACATTTCTGTTGATATATCAGGAGCTGCCTGGCTGGACACCCCTTATTAAGAAAACAGGGTGGTCTTCATCCATTAGACTGGTGCCCACCAAAACAATATACATCAATGCATATTCTTCAGTTTGCTGGTAATCCATGAACTTGTAGAGGAGCAGTCACTTGGTGTCTTCCATGTAAGAAGAAGAACAGACACGTCCCTAAATGTGAATGTGGGCCGTTGCTGTCTAAGTAATAAGGTAAATTATTCATTAAGCAAAGACTCATGAAGCATCTCACTTGATGCCCTTTATCTCTTTGGGATCAAAACAAAAAGCCTAGCCTTAGATGTGGTTGGAAAACTGTGCCCTCCATGTTGTTTGAGGATGCTCAGTGGCTAAACAGTAAGTAGATATGTGAAGAAAGAGAATTGTATTGAGAAAATACTCAGATGAACAAATCACTGTGGTAACTGTACAAATAAACAAGGTTGTGAGGTCATTAAAAGACACCAATGTCTGGTACTTTTAAAGGAGCTTTACTGATAGGTGCAGAACAGCATGGCACTGCCTTTTCTGGGTGGGTTCTTCATGTGCTTGAAGAGCTTGGCCTTAGCCTTCTAGGTTTGATGAAGTTTATTCTATGTTTCTGCTTTGTACACTTTTGTTTTGTATCAGCATCCAGTCCATAATGGATTCTTGCATCACATAACACGTGGATGCAGGTTAATTGGTTGGCCAAACTGTATCCGAAGAAGTGCCACCTAATGGCTCAAAACCTGTCTGACTGATTTTCCTTACAACTTGGAATATCTGCTAAGGGAGTCTTTACAAGTCGAAGAAGGTGCCTAGATATGTGGTCATAACAAAACTATATTTGTTTCCATTACTACTGTAGTAATGCCATAAAGAAAAGGCAAATGTGAGCAAACCCACCCACCTACCGACAGCTCAGATATCTGCATAGTGTGTGATTTAAGATGTCTGACTGGTGAATGACGCCTGTCACTTTGATAGCAATGAAAAGAAACCAATCACAGCATGGCACAAACAAGTAATTTTACTTGGGTTTGAAGGCCAGACTTAACCCTTTTCTTACTGAATGAAAGTCAGTCCGTTACATAGTAGAGATGTTACTTCCCTCCCGGTCATAGTTGGCTGTGCAGTGGCCATTTTGGTAAGCTGTAAAGGCACAGAAGGGCCAGGTAAGGAGCCTGGAAACCAGCTGTTTGACCAGGACATTTTATACATCAGTATGGAAATAAATGATTTTATGTACTTTTCGAATATTAGCCTTCTGTTGTAACTTGCTGGTGAACCCAGGGCAGTGCAACAAAAATGAGAGGATACCACTTACCATACATCGGAAAAACTTAAATGTCTACAGTTGTTTGTATTTGTTTTGCTGAGTGTTTGTTTTTGTAGAGCTGGAAATGCTGCTTACAAGTGATTTTTCATGAAATCACTCTAAGGCTTGTGTTTCTTTTTCCAGTTAAATATTCTGTGGACCTTGAAATGAGTTGTCTACTTTTTATTTACTTATAATAGTTTTTAATGTGCAGTTTCATTCAAAACCTTTTCATTACCAGGTTATCAATGTAGTATACACTGACAGTACTAGACTCTTATTATTATTAAAAAAAAAAAAAAAATCTAATGTTATGAATGAACAACATACTAAGGCTCATCTTCACTGTATCAGAATCTGCTGAGCAGAGATTTCATATTGTCAATATTATTTGGGGTGGAAACGGAGGCTGTGACCGACTTTGTAAGGGCTGCTTACGGGGTTTAGCTCTTTTCTAAAGAAAAGGTTAAAAAAAACATTTTCTCATGAGCTTCTGGCCAGTTTTCAAGTAGCCAGTCATCAATTCAAGGTCTTGTTGCGGTTTAATCACTTACGTTTTCGTTAAATTGGTTTATGAAAGTGTGGTTCAATGCTAATGAATTCTCTTCTGTCACAATATTAATTATAATTGTCCCAGGCAGTGAAGGTCAAGATTGCTGCACTACAGAGAAGAAGGCGGCAAAATGTTTCCACACAGCCTAGGGCTTAATAAAAGTTATTTTAACTGTTTTAGTTGAACAAAAGTAAATCTTTGAATTGCTTTTCATGCATTTTCCAAGTTGTGCAAACTTTATTTTGCTTTAGCTCTACAATCTTATAAAAAAAAAAAAACTTGAGCCAGTGCAGTTGTTTTTTAAAGCATGGCAGCCTTTTTTAGATTGAGCCGATGGCCTTCAGCTTCCAGGGTACTTGGAGACCCTCGTATGTATGTATTTTTCTTCACTCTTTTCTTTCTCTTTTTTTGGGGAGAGAAAGTGAAGATAATCACTGGGGAAGGAGAATGTTTATAAAAGGAATAATATTTTAGAAAATAACAGGAGTAAATAAGTTCAGTAAAAACTCTAAGGGTGTGTGGAAGTTATTTAAAATTGCTAGTTGCCAGGAAAGTGCTATAGGCTTCAGAAAAATTGCCGGGCCTTGACTCAATGTGTAAGTGCAGACAGTACACAAATTACACTACAGCTCGGTGTAAGGAGGCGGCTGGAGCCACGCACTCAGTGATCTCATTATTCTCATCTTTGACTCAAATTTACAATCGTACACTTACTGTGATCACATTACGGTGCTGCTTAAAATAAAAAAAAACAAAGTAGCTTAGTAGTGATAGTGTAAATTGATGGGAAAGGAAGCAGAGTGTGCAGGTTACATTGTTTGTGACAAAGTCTGATCTTAATAAATAAGATAAATAATTAATAAATAAATAAATAAGTGTACAGTAATTACACATGATTAGCAAAGCAAATCCAAATCTTCCTTTCTCCATTTTTCATAATGCTCTATTCATTTGTCAAATACTAGTAAACAACTTTTGTCACATCAGACAAAAGGGATTTTCTTTGGAAACTGTACTCACCTGTGTTGTTTTCTGGGGTTTGGAGAGTCAGTAGCACTCACCGTTAACTTTTTTCCTATGTTTGCTTCAATGCATCTTGGTAAAGAAGACAGAAAGCAAGAGATGAATGAATGGAACCATTTTTCTACTAGTGATAATGGATGCGAGGTTGTGAAGAATTAAACAAACTGTATAAATACAAAAGCACAGTTGGTGTAAATTTACTAAATTTCTGAACACTGTTCATACTTTGCATTTGTACACAAAGTAAAGCAGTAAAGAGGTGGGTACAGTACACCCACACATATACATTATGGATACCTTTTTACACGCACTAGCAAGGATGGAGTAAAGTAAAGGTGCTGTCATTAAATGCATTTGGGCCTAAAACTTAAATTTCCCTGACTAAACCCAACCTGAGGAGCAGTCCCAAAACTGCCACAAAGTGGCACAGCCCTAATAAAACGCACGTGTGGTCACATTTCAGAATCAATGTCATAGCTATGTGAAATTTCTCAGAGATAAGAAATTATTTGTACACTGGACAAACACACACAACTTTATATATTTGATAACTACTTTTTCCCCACATGGTGGAAAGGATAGTGAGTGTGATGTCTCTAACAATTAGCTCTCCTAGAGTGAAGTGAAATCTGTGCTGAGCTAAAATAACAATCAAACTTATGGCAGCACTTTAAATTCTGTGTCACCTAACAAATTATTTATCTGATTTATTTCTATTTCACTTCATTATAGCTGAACATAGAAACTCTTGTTAACATTGAGCAAATGTAGTTGACAGAGTGTATGAAAGGAGATGTTTGTTTTCAATCAAAGACGTAAAGAGTCAACTTATAGACATTGCAAGAGATTTGTACCATAAAACAGCAATTTCTGTAGGACTAAACAACAAAGGATTGTGTCATGGCATGCGATTTAGTTTAAACAGAACTGCGTGTAAAGTCAGAGAAGGCTGGCTCTTCTTCCCTTTATAGAGAGAGCTGTGAACGACAGTAGAGACTCCTGTCTTTGTGATGCTCTTAGCAGATTCCATTCCACATTATCCCCACACATATCTGAGGTAGTACAGGTTTGCCTGTGTAGCTGTTGTGCTGAATTAATGTAAAACACTTCCAGCTGGACTGATTCAGACTGTGCCTGTGCCACCTGTCTGTGCCTTCAATACGCTTAACAATCAGGTGCCAACGTTTGATTTACTTCCCTTGTGAAATATAATAAGTCAACATACGCTAAAAAAAAAGATAGCATTTTCATACTTATCAGAGCACCACCAGCATTGGTGTATTATACATTATGAGGTGACCTCTACTGCCCACCAAAGGCAGCTCTTTATGGGCTCCAAGAGACAGAGAGCAGGGCAAGCAGGATTTAGGTTCAACACTTTCTCTGTGGTGTCTAAGTGGCCTAAACGACTTCTACTCACATAGACAGCAGGTAAGCTGCTTTATAATTTACAATTCACTTCTGTCTTTGAGGTGAGTTATGTACTGTATGTTCCATTTCACCTGCAAAAACTGCTCAGTAAATTAATAAAAACATTTTCTGATTCTTCTTGATGTATTTCAAGAATTGTGGAGTATTGTAAACAAGATGACATACAGAAAGTCACCTTTACAGTGCACAACTCTAGCACAACCTTTAGTGCTTTTTTAGCAGTTTGGAAGCAGGGAAGTGAAGTGGCTTCCTTGTGTCCACACAGTTAATTTAAGTCAAGGGAGGAACCTGCTGTTTTCTGCATTTAAATCCAATCCACTAATCGCCTGCACAAATGTACTGCACACTTGTGGGCTGCTAGTCCAACTGAATGAAAATGTCAGTGTTCAGACCCTTCACTGCTTTGCCAGACCTCTTTTACTGAGTTGGAGTTGCTATTGTTTGTGATGGTAGTGGGTCGCGATGAGTGGCCACTCCAACTATCACACTCGATCCCACCTACTGTGGAAACTGGGCTCGATTCACTAATGGGGTCCTTGTGATGTTTGTGCTCGATTCATCAAACCCCCCACTGTCCCTTTCCTCACTGTGACGATTTCCTGGGACCCCCTCCTCTTGGTGAGTTGCAAACACACTACCATAGAATAAAGTGGGTCTCAACACCAGAAAGGCTGAGAAACACTGCCCCCTAACATTTCCAGCCCCTTATTACTTCTGGTTAATGTTGCGTTTTTTTAACTTTATGGGGGAAATTTTAACTGCATTTTGGATAGAAGTGTGGAAATTTATGGTTCTGTTTTTCACTTTTAAATTTGTTTTTTTTTTTTCTTTTGGAGATTATAGAACATTCTACAATAATAAGGACTCTTTTTTTTTTTTTTTTTTTTTTTTATATTTGCTGAAAACTAAACAATTACTGGATGAAGATGCTGGGCATGTAGGAATGTGTTGTGTATGTCAGTGTCAAGTGCATTTAATGAAATAATTCCTCTGTAAGATTATGTTGACTTTTGCTCTGGATCTCGTATTCATTCTTCTTCACACCCCAATCAGTAGCCGTGGGCACAATGCAGGATTTCTATTCTGTTTACGTGGGAGTCCCGTTCAAAGGAGCGCCCTCCACAGTGTGCGTGGTAGCAAGTTTCAGCGTAATTACTGGGAAATGTGTATTCTTTGTAATCTGAATTAGTACAAGATGTGATTTTCAGTGTTTGAATTTAATACTAGCTAACAAAGTAGAAAACTGTCTTTGACTCTTTTCTAGTGGAATTGTTTGTAGAACCAACTGAAAAGTAGAGCATTGTTAACACATGGAAAACTAATACTTTATATTAAAAATATTTTATACACCTTCCACTGAATGAGCTCCATCCACTTTATGAATCCAACTAAAGAATTCTGCCATCCTTTCAGTTTACAATAGGAATGTTTCTCCTGTTTTTATATCCGGTTTGTCATACATTTGTAAGGACTTCAGTCGTACACTGTCACTGTCACTTAGTTTGAAGCAGAGTTGTGGTGACAATTTTGGTAGTACAGGACATTGGAGTGTAAGAGAAGGAAAAGATTGAAACGCTTTGATTGTGTTTTTAGTAATTATAAGCCACCACAAAATCCTATGCTCTAGTTTCAAGAACAGTCATTAAATCTTCAGTGGATGAGCTTTGGGGAAAGACAAATGCCCTGTACTTGGTATAATCCCCCTGACAGTTTTGACAAAAGGTACTGTGGTTTTATATTGTCGCTTCTTCAGCTAGGAGCCCCGTTCTCTTTCAGTAAAATGAAGGGCAGGCCAGCTTCATGTCACAGGACTTGGCTCCTCTGCAAAATCTGATATGTCAAAAACATTCTTCTCTCCAGCTGTCTTCACTGCAAAGGTGTCATTTTGCAATTGATTGCGATAAAATAAAAATGTGGAACAACGCTGACCTGGAGTATACCTTTATTAATCCAAATGTCTCTCAAAAGATATTTTGCCATTTAGAGCTGTCATATGTCAAGCTAGCCAAGTAGGTGTTGCATTCATAAATCAGAGGAGATAAATGACCCAGAGAAGAGAGCATCACTGACACCTTCTGTTATCTTTTTCATGAAAGAAGACTGGCTGATCGCTTGTTCTTAGGCTTAACGTGTTTCCTCACTTTTGCTGACACTTGTTGGGTAGTTAAAACTTTATTAAAAATGTCACCTGTGAGGTTTCAGTTTAGAATATGTCAGGAAAGCAGCCTAACCTGTTTTCTAAGTGGCACGTTCAAACAAAAAAAAAAAGAAAATCAAATTTAAGCTCAGCACAACAATAAAGAGATTTAATAGGCCCCAAAGGTTCAACTTCTGGAGTGGTCACTGTCCAGGCGGACTTTTCACATTTTATCACAGTCTATCTAAAGGGGCTTTTTGCTGTTACTCTGGGTCATCGCCACATCCCAAGCTGCATACACGTGAGGTTAAATAGCTGCTGTTTATTTTCTGTAGGGAGCAGGACCTTCATTTTGTAAGCGTGTATAGGAGGTTTTGGAGAGCAGCAGCATAAGGCACAGAGCAGGAACCAGTACAAGGGATACCACTGTATCCTACAATAGAATTGTGCCCACCCCCATTCACTCATGTTAGGTGAACTTGGAGTAGTCCGTTAATTTAACGCACAGACATTTGTATGGCTTGGTTAACTCAGAGCACACTTTCATACTGTGGATGAGGAGTGGGAAAAACACACAAACTCCAAATGCTGCAGCTGGCCAAAAAGTCGCAAGTAAGTCTGTGAGGCTAAGAGGCAGTAGTGGTAATCCCTGCCGTCCTGATCGTTGTCCCAGAAGTAGAAACCTAATAAAGGCTTTCTTACCCAAGTCACCCTCCTTCACTAAGAACATTAATGAAATGGGGTGTTTAATGTGAAACTCTTTGTCAGGCTAAAATAGACCACAATTGGCAAAAGAGAGACATTCATTTTTTACAAACCAACAACTGAATGGAAAAAGAATTTTTAAATGAAGATCACAGTAATTAATTGCAGCAATGAGACAGGGATGAGCAAAAATGAAATGTAGCAATTACAGCTGAAGCGTACTGCTGTACAGTATGTGACACGGCTAAGCTGCCATCGCATTTACCTGCAGCTGTGGCATTTGGCTTATGGATTACAGCAGCTGTAATATATTAATAAAAAATCACTCCACTGCCTACACTACTTAACTGAGGTGTAGCATTTTTCTAGAAATGCACTGACTGTAAGGCATTTGTATGATTTCATGTAGAACTGCGCGGAACAGACACATTTGGCCACCACAGAGATTAGTGCAGCCAGCAGAAAATCAAAAATTAATTCTCCCCGGCCAAGAAACCACTTCGTTTTTTTTTTTTTTGTTTTTTTTATTCCTTACCCCAAATCAAACTCTGCCCCCGCCACTAAACAACAAGGTTGGCAGTTAGCATCTTCCTCATTTAAATTAGCGTTTTAATGGAATCACATTATCCTTCTGTATCATCAACCCTTGAATTCCGCCAAACATACACAGATGTGGATTATTATTATTATTATTATTATTGTTATTATATTTGATCTAAGCTTAAAACAACACACCTAGCATTAAAAAGTAACTTAAAAAAGCCAAAATTTACTATCAAAATAACATGGAAAAGCCTAATTCTTAAAAAAAAAAAAGCAAGTTTGAAAGACTAGGTTTTGAGTTGCTTTTTTAAATAATAAAATTAAATCTGAAAACCCAATAATATGTGAGAGATTGAGTCCCAAAGTTTGGGTGCAGCATAGCTAAGAATTTGCTCACCCATTGTGGAAAGCATAAAAGAGGGGACAAGAAGAAGAAAGCAAGGAAGAAGTGGCTGTGAACCCTAAAGAAAATCATCCAAGTGGGCAGAGGCCAAATTCTGGAGGTGCTTTGTGTGGTAGTTAGAGTCTTATAATTATTCTGATATTTAACTGGCAGCTAATGCAGTCTGTAAAGAAGAGGGAAGTGTGAGCATAGGGTTAGCACGACTAAGTAACAGGCTGCCACATTCCGAACCAGCAAAAGAGCAAATGTTGAAGTCAATGTTGTTTCATTAGGAACATAACCGAGAACTGTTGCAAAGCTGATAACAAGACTTAATATGAGATTCAAAAGAAAGAGAACTGTCAAGAATCACTCCTACGTACAACGTGGTCTCAGAGGACCATTAATGCAGATATTAACACTACCACATTTTAACAGAGTGGATTTAGAGTGCTTGTAAAACAGTGGAAGGTGACACCACACTGATGAATAGTGGATCTCAGAAGGTGAAGCAGAGGGCCTAATACTGACCCCTGAGGAACACCAGGGGTAATAAGGGAGGAAAGTGATGTATCATTTTTCAGATGATTAGAAGAAATTTTGTCAGTTAGATAAGAATTAAACAGGAGTATGCTGCGATAGTCTGTTTTTCTGGGCAAAGCAATTTCATAAAATGGGTGGATAAGTTGATATAAGAAATCAAACCAATTCATAAAAATGCCTGTTTGACCAGGTGTTAGGTGATTTTTCTCATGGTACTGTAGCATACTCGCCAATCTGTTGAAGACATGCTGGTAAGAACTGCATTGCAGTGTTTCATATTCCGCCATAGTATGGCAATTCCCTACTACATTTCATGAACTTGAGCAGCATTCAGGTCCCCTGGCCTCTTTAAGGCGCACTTAAAGCTAAACACAAATTCCATAACAAAAAAACAAATACAGCCATCCATTGTTACAGTTTTCTTCTTTTTGCCAACTTAAGGAAGTTTTTCCTGTGGAAGTCTGAGTGCATGCAGTAGCTCTCTGAATGAGCGGAGAACAGAACCAGAAACAGCATGTTGTTTGAAAGCTAACACGACTGGGTAGCACACAGTGGTCCAGCAGGCACCATTGCAGTGGCTGCTGTCTTCTGCACACGCCATACAGTAGTTTGTCGGAGGAAAACCAGGCTTAGCTCGGCATTTGAATACACGTCTTGTCCAGTGTCTAGATTGATGCTGAATATACACACGCTTAGTTTAGTTTTGTTGTTTGAAAGAGGGCGTTGGGAAAGATGATGGAAAACTCCTGCATGTTCTAAATACGATGTGCACATTTCATTTGTAAATCCGTGTGTTATTTTTAAAATCCAATTAATCCGTTCACTGAAGTAGAGCCACACTGATTTATCGAGTATCAAAGCAGCCCTACTGTCTGGATTGTCTCATGCCTTGTAGGTTTGTCTCTGAAAGTCACCAGATACGAGTCCAGCCAGCTTAAACCCGATGCTGACCCTAATGTAGGCGATTGCAGATGGTCAGTGATGAACAACATAGTGGAATCTCTCCTCTGAATGGGTGCCCCACGGTCTGAGGCTTTACACTGTACGGGGATGGGTGAGTTTTAAAAATACTTTTGAAAGCATTCCAGTAGGAACGTACTGTATATGAGGAGTGCACAGTCATACAGTGATCAACACGGTAGCCCCCAGTATCATTCCTGGTTCAGTTACTTTTTGTGTGGAGTTTGTAAGTTTTATTTTTCATACTTACTTTTCTCGCTGTCTGTCTTTCTACCAGTCTAACTGCCATTTTCTGGGTTTACAAAATGTTTGGGGTATTAGAGCAGAAGACTTTTAAAGGCCAGATTTCCTACCTAACTGCAGCCTTTATTAGTCGTCTTTTATGAAGGAGAGAGGTGTGCTAGACAATGTGTTAGCAGGCTTCCTGTAATGACATCTGAACAGAGCCTCCATGTTTTAGCTTCAGGCTTCATTCTCTTCCATCTTTCCTGAAATGCTTTCATCAGACACTTTGGCATGCTTCCCAAAAGTGGTCTTGATAGCACTTAGAAATATTTATCTTCCAAGTCAATTACTGAATATGGCTATAAGCAGTAATAAGAAAATGACAACAAAAGCTATCTGCATTAATAGAATGCTTTGTTGCTTAGAATAAGCAAGGCCATCTGTACTTCCCATTTTATTGGCATATTAATGTGGTTTATGTTGCTTTTATTGCATGTGGGGCACACTGCTGTCAGGATGGTCCTGTAATTAGGATACAGCCATGTGCTGATAGTAGGCTGAGTTTCATTTACTGTCATCTGGGAATATGTTAAGAAGAAGAAAGAAAAACTTAATTCAATTCAGTATTTTATTTTCTTCGGAAGTGTCTATCATCACATTTTCATTTAATTTTGCCTTAACTGATATATCCAAGCTTGCGTTAAAAGGGTCTTAGGCCTGGCTGTTTCGTATGCTTTATTTTGAAAGCCATGTAATAAACAGTAAAGAGGTTTAGTTCATTCAATGCTGTGCTATAACACATTAAGAAAAAAAAGTAGTGGTTGTCTGTATTGTGTGTGGTCTAATACTGAATAAATAACCACCGGCTTATGCAACTCTGGATTTGTCTTTGTGCCTCTAGTAATAAGACAAACTAGCATTACACTTGGGCCTAGTGTGTTTGGGTAAGAGCAGAACCTGTATTTCCAAATTCACAAGTAAGAGCTTTCCCATCTTACTAGCCAGTCTTTATTGCACAGCAGCAATTCAAATTCCAAGTAGAAAGTGTTCGCGAGTAAGAGTGAGCCAGCCACGTTTAAGGAGCAGAACCCAAAGGTATGTAGCACTATACAGCTGAGAAGCTGAAACCCAAGCTAAACTACAGTTGCTTGATGGTTAATTGGAGGAGTGCAGGGGTTGCAAGATCTACTTTTTAAAAAGATGTATGCCTGAGCATTAGTTGAGTGGGAACCATCTGGATGGTCTTTGGAAAAGCACTCTACAGTTGGTCAGTAAGAACTTAGAGCTACTGTCCACTTTTATGACATCAAGCAAGAGGAGAAATCTTCAGCCGTTAGAAGACTTCTCATAGTTACGGTATGTACAGTAAGGGGAGATCAGAGCCATGAAGAGGAGCTGGCACTCAGCTATACATCAACACCCGCAACTGAAACTTAAATTGAGCAAACTAGCTGGGCTTTTGCGTTCTGGAGAAGGTAAGCAATGAGCCACACTGCTCAGGTGCTCCAGAAGGGTTTGTTAATGAAAAAGAAGAACTGGAGTAACTAAAGAGTCATAAACAGGTTTTTAGTAGTATGCAGTGGTGAGATCTTGACTTCACTGAAGAGATTCAAGCAGCAGGTATAAATGGTGAAGAAGAAGGCTAGTGTGAGACTGGAGAGATGAAGTTCAAGGCAGCACTCACTTCCTCTTGATGGGGTGACAGAGAGGCGGTGGGCTGCAGTCTCTGTGTTGTTACCTCAGAGTTGCTAAGAGAATCCATTGGATAAAATAAGGATGCACAGGGAATCAACTTAGATAAAGTAGTAAAAAGGGTCAATCTTGAGACGCACCTATTAATGCCATGCGACCAAGAAAGACCAGTCAGAAGGTCTGGAAATGAGCCACTGCAGTGATGGAAAATGAGGAGGGTAGGAAGAGGTACACTCTACTAAACAAAGATCAGTGGATAAGAAAGAATTAAGCACAGGGGTCAGATAAACTATTACATACACAAACATAACATAACTGACTGGTTTAACAGTTGGAGTAATGTAAGAAGTGGGGCTCTCAGAACACAATAGAAAACAGGAAGCACAGTAGTCTGGTTAGAAAAGTCTGGAAGGAAGAAGACTCGGGGACTTATGAAGACTTTATAATAGCATAATGTGTATTACAAAATGTTCAGATGGAATGGAGGGATCTTTTTACTTTCTAGTAATTGAATAAAACAGGAGAAACTAATTGTGAAATTTAAGGGATGCCAAAACGCTGTTGCTGTTTACATATCGTGTTAAATATTACAATAACATATCTATGGTTGAACAATTTGTGAGTATTTAGCTACTTTGCTTTTGCATTCCTAAATATACCCCTGTACTCTTTGCACCCTGAGGAGCATACGCAGATAGTTGGGGATATTGGGGTCCTACTCCAGTTTTACTTTACAGTTTTCTTTTACTATTTGTCAGAGGTAGAGGAGGAACAGAAGTGCTGCTGTGGTACAGACAGTCATCCCTGATACCACAACAATATCATTAACTTTCCAGACGTCAATACTTTTCAGTTTCTTTGCTATAAATAACGTAGTAAATAATCGCAACAGAGTCCAAAAAAATAGCACAGTAGAGCATATGACTATGAGAACACCGCGGTTACTGACTAAGACCATACGGGCAGTGCTTTCATTTTACTACTGCAAAACTACTGCATGTTGAGGGTTACTTTATTTTGTGAATATTTCTAAAACGTGTGAGGGACAGAGTGTCCTGCTGTCAAGACACAGCTGGTACAGAGTCATGACTTGGAAACTTCCCAAAAACAGCAGCAGGAAGAAAGTCCTAGCACTTCATATAACCCTATCAGCTCACGGTGTGACCTGTAAAAATAACTGGCCACAAAAGAATACCAACTTGACATCAAGGAGCTCCTGGGAGTGCAAAGGAATACCACCATGATGTGACCAACAGAAAACCAAGAAAAACTCTGAAATGAGCCAGTGCCCATGAGCACAAACGCCAACACAAACGTGCTGTCCACAAAATAACAAACACACACACACAAGCTGTTAGCACGCAGCTGTATTAGAAAAATGATAGAAATAAGCAGATACTGGATAGAGAAACGAATGAGGCATGCAAAATCAACAATAAAATATCCAAGAGTAACAAAGACAAATTTAAAAACATTTAGCCAATGAAACATTCATCAACAGTGAGTGATAAAATATTGATTTACAAATCTTAGACACGGGCCTTTTTATTTATGATTAATCCTGCAGAGGTTTTTCAAAATTAGTTTCAGAGTTCTGTCCACTGAAGTAAGTTCTTCAATGACCGTGTGAATATGAATGAAGAGATGGTGGGCCACAGTGCATTATCCAAAGTGTTTCAGGATGTCACTGACATTTCCTTAGAAACATATTTTAAAAGTGAAATAATAAAAAAAACACATTTGAGAAGAAAAAACAGTAATTTATTCATATCTGGATTTTTAATAAATAATTATCAAATTTAGAGAAACCAAAATCAAGAAAGCAAAGAGTGTGTTGTGGTGTTTTGAATAATGTAACCGAGTGCTAAGTTAAGAGAGTAGCAGAATAAGCAGGTTCTATTTACAAATGGCTCTAAACGTCACATGTGACTCCCAAGAGACTCAAGACGACCCCCTCTCTGACTTCCTTATTCTCCTTGCGGGGCTTACACTTAACTAGTAATCGACAAGTTGCTATGATTGCAGAGGCTTTAAAGACATTCCTGTGTTTTTCACATGTACCAGAAAATTAAGCAGGTTAAAAATGGCTGGCAAGGTAGGCAAGATCTATTTAACTTGGGGCATAAACAGGGCCAGAAATAACGTCCTGATTTAAATCCGCTGAATGTGAGAGGGCAGAGGAAGGGTGTTACTTGCATATGAAGTTTTAGTTGGACTAACTTCTTCAACCCATTTTAGTAGAATTAAAAAGCAGCTTTCCTGCAGGACATTTTTAATTACACCCTCGCTTCATTCTTCAGTTCTTTATTTGACCCTGTCTCTGCAACCCTTTGCAGTCCATTTCACATTATAGAGTCATCTGTAAATAATATCCTCCACCATTTTCATCCTTATATGCTTAGCAGCATTCTTCATCTCTGTAAGGAGCGCTGTAAAATAAACTACACAGGCAGGAGGTGAATTAAGATTACAACATGAGGTGGACTATTTGTGAATTAACCTGACATTTACTGCTTGTCCTGTTGGCAGTCCTAAAGCTGCGTCTACACTGGCTTCCTTTTTCAGATTCATTATCCAATATAAAAGGAACAAAGAAAAATCGACAATATTCAGTAATGCCAATATGCCAGCTGTTTGTAAAAGTAAATTGCTTGCACGAGTTTTCTACTAAAGCTGCAAATGCTGAAATAGTCCTAAGTGTGCTTCACAGGTACGGCACGTGCTTGCACAAGAAGCTAGCAAATGGAGTGGAGTGCAGCGCCGTCCAAACCTCTTTTGAGTCGGGCCCAGTTCTAATTCTTTTGGGCTGCTAACAGATCTTGGCTGGGTGCATAGATAGATATTTAAATGTGCTCCATTAATCTAAAGTCCTAACTGCTGCATGATCGTGCGCTTTCTGGCATTTTGTGTAACCGTGAATGGTTTTGCTATTTGCAATGCACTGTCAGAGATGGGATATTTGATCCTGGTCCCTTTTCTCCTTCTCTCTCTGTTGTCACTGCCTATCAAAAGGAAGAAGTTGAAATAAAAAAATAAATATATTTCCTAACATTTTTTTTTGTTTACCCTTGAGGAATTGTTTCACATTGTATTTGACACTCTTACCCTAACATGTCTTGTCAGGAGAGGGAAAAAAATGTTTTGAAACTCTGCTCAGAAACATAGCTGGATTTTGTGTCTTTTTTTTTTTTTTTAACTTGGTGCTTGCTTTTTTACTGTGAGTGATTTTGACCTTTACAACATCACATTCATTTCTTTTTTTAACTTTCATTTATCTACTATAATCTTATTGAAAAATTGTCTTTTTTCAGAGCAAGCAGTATATTTGCATTATGGCGAAGAATATCCAAATCTTTACACACTGCTGCATCTTGTTTGTGTTATGCTATAAATATATCACAGTATTGCTTAGTTTCACTTGAAATCACTACACTAGGTAGTAATAATCGTAAAGAAAGAATAACAGTCGCATTGCAATCATGAATTAATTAATGGTACAGTCATTCAGGAAAATGCAGCTGTACTTTCCTCTGTCATCTTCTCACCATCAGGGAAGAAAGCCGTCGACTCGTTTCATTTTCTGAAACCGCTTCTCCTGGTGAGGGATGCAGTGGCAACAGGCCTGGGGGCTCAGCCCAGACTTCCCTGTCCCCAGCTCTCCCTGGGGTGTTCCCATGTCAGCTTAGAGGTGTAATCCATCCAGCGTGTCCTGGGCCTGCCGCTGTATACTGTACTGCATATGGCTTTCACTGCAGATTCATTACCAAAAAACACCAGGAAGATCTTCAAGGGTTCTCAAGTAAAGCTCTAGAGACAGATTAGCCCCTTTATTAAAACAGCAAGTATTCTGAAGATGGATTAGAGATGTTATCCTGTTTTAGCACCAGGCTGATTTGATGGCAGTGCTGGAAACATGACTAGATTACTAGGTGATATCCAGCCATGCAGTTATAGTGGTGGACCACTAACAAACGTCTACAGTGGGAAGACTTATCAACAGAAGCATTCAACATTTTGGTATTGTCAAGTTCAAGTAACACTATAATGTAATGGCAAGTACTGAAATAAAAAATCATCATCTGTCAAGAAAGCTTTCAATGGACAAAATGGCCCAGAGCTCTACACAAGGAGTTTTTGACTGTAGTTAGTACAGCCAACAGGCCATTAACAAGCACGAAGTGAGGATTACTCTCCATGTCAGGGCAGTGCATGTCAGATAAATGTGTGTGTGTTTATCCATTCTTATATTACTGGAATGTGAACAAAGGTTTGATAAGTATTCACTTTTGTAAGTTATGGGAGATTCAGGCATTTTACAAAGAACTAATGTATTTCAAAAAAAAAAAATGTGTTTGAGTTGTGCAGTGCTGTACATGTGCAGTCAGTGCTCCTCTGCCATTGTGCTCTGTGAGCAGGCTGTCAGAATGCAGCATTTCACTTAATGCTTATAGCTTGTATCTACTGCTAAAACATACTTTTTTTAATATATATACAGTATATCATAGTTTCTCAGGAGGACAGGGCTGCCAGTTTTTCAGAAGTCATAGTCATGTTCACACTTTCATGTACACCACCAGCTGCATGCAACTCAGGGTTCCTTCATTTTAAAACAGTTTTCAACTGAGAATTCTGACTGTGACCCACACTAGCAAATGGCAGCAGTGGTCTGTTCATAGAAAGAATGATAGACGCCAGTTTGGGTCAAAGACAGTGGGCAAAGTGCAAACGTTTACACAAATTAAACAATTTTGCCATTTAAGACAAGTTCTGGGTCAAATCATGTGTAATATTAATAATAATTAATAGTTATGACCATCTGTTTTGTACTAAAACTCAGCCTTAACACTCTGATTCTCCCTCATTGTGTGCTCTTTACAGCCCCAAATCCTAGCCTTTGTGCGTGCATGTCTGTGGAGCGGACCACTTTGTACACAACACCTTACACTCAAACATGCTGCAAGGTTTTTAAAACTATGCAGCCTTCTCAGTTCTGTCTCTTGTTGTTCCACCTTTTTATAATATTCATTGGATTACTGCAGTCAAGACAGGAGTCAGCATACGACATCTGTTTCCTTATAAGCTTCTGTGAATGTGTCGCAAAATCTGTCTGGACCCACAGTAGTCCACTTAGGCTTTGTCTTTGCTTTGCTTTAGCATATATTTTTATCTGTATGGAAGAACTAACAAAAAACATTAGACTTTGACAACTAAGAGCACATTGAACTTCCAAGTGTTCCCTGTCTAATAGCACATTTCACAAAACTTCAGACAGTAACGGATGGAAATGGCATGATGGACTTCGAGCCCAAGCATTAACTCTCGGCAGCTTAGATATGGTTTGCCAATAGCTGCTGTGCAACCAGAGCCTTTCCTTGAGCTGATGTAACAGTCATGGCCCGTGTCAGGGGACCAAAATGAAAATCACTGGCCGCTACTACAGAAGGTCTTGCCTGAGTTGGTCACTGTTGTAGGCTCTGCTGTCTGTGTAGGACTCTGAATGCTCAAAACCACACATGACTGTAAAGCTTGCTGGCTGCACAAAGTTTTGAGATTTGGTTTCACTTCTGTATTCTAGTGGCATATGTTTGTTTTGTATATAAATCATTGATAGGCGTGATTAAGATTTACAGTAATGACAACAAACACAGCTGCCAAACAGTCTTGAATGAACAGAGGAGTAGCCATATGTAAATAAAACAGAAGACACATGTCCGTACTCTTTCCTCTCATTGTATGTGTCTACATATACTGTCTAATTATTTTTTTTTTTTTCTGGATAAAATGAGAACTTTCATAACAAACAGTTACCCCCACAAAGATGGCATTTTAAATGCCAGCAGTTTTATATCATATAGTCATATGAAAAAGTTTGGGAACCCCCTCGTAATTCTTTTGGATTTTTTGTTTATAATTGGCTGAGCTTTCAAAGTAGAAACTTCCTTTTAATATATGACGTGCCTTATGGAAACAGTAGTATTTCAGTAGTGACATTACGTTTATCGGATTAACAGAAAATATGCACTATGCATCATAACAAAATTAGACAGGTGCATACATTTGGGCACCCCAACAATACTTAGTTGAGCCTAATTTTGCAAATATAACAGCCTCTAGATGCCTCCTGTAGCCTTTGAGTATCTGGATTCTGGAGGGAGGTATTTTTGACAATTCTTCCATACAAAATCTCTCCAGTTCAGTTAAATTTGATGGCTGCCGAGCATGGACAGCCTGTTTCAAATCATCCCATAGATTTTCGATGATACTCAATTCAGGGGACTGTGACGGCCATTCTAGAACATTGTACTTCTCCCTCTGCATGAATACAATACAATACAATACAGTTTATTTTTGTATAGCCCAAAATCACACAGGAAGTGCCGCAATGGGCTTTAACAGGCCCTGCCTCTTGACAGCCCCCCAGCCTTGACTCTCTAAGAAGACAAGGAAAAACTCCCAAAAAAAAACCTTGTAGGGAAAAATGGAAGAAACCTCGGGAAAGGCAGTTCAAAGAGAGACCCCTTTCCAGGTAGGTTGGGCGTGCAGTGGGTGTCAAAAGAAGGGGGTCAATACAATACACAGAACAGAACAAATCCTTAATACAGCATAATAATACAAAGTTTAGAAGCATGGAGCAGAATTTAACTGTAGATGATATCACATAATGAGATTTGGATATTTTTAGAGTCCTGGAGACCTCATCCATCAAGCTGCCTCCCCATTTGGCCATTCCACGGCTGAAACGTTGCTCGGCCAGCCAATCTGATGAAAGGACCCCTTTTTCCCATGATTCCTGTGATCCTCCATCAGGGATGACTTTACCATAGGCAGGCAAACAACTTGGTAGGTGGGCCGTGGCACCAATTGCCATGAATGCCTCTGTAGATTTCAAACTGTGTTTTGGGTCATTGTCTTGTTGGAATATCCAACCTCTGTGTAACTTCAACTTTGTCACTGATGCTTGAACATTGTCCTGAAGAATTTGTTGATATTGGGTTGAATTTATCCAACCCTCGACTTTAACAAGGGCCCCAGTCCCAGAACTAGCCCCACAGCATGATGGAACCTCCACCAAATTTGACAGTAGGTAGCAGGTGTTTTTCTTGGAATGCAGTGTTATTATGCCATGCAAAGCACTTTTTGTTAAAACCAAATACTCAATTTTTGTCTCATCAGTCCAAAGCACTTTGTTCCAAAATTAATCTGGCTTGTGTAAATGAGCATTTGCATACAACAAGCGACTCTGTTTGTGGCGTGAGTTCAGAAAGGGCTTCTTTCTTATCACCCTGCCATACAGATGTTCTTTATGCAAATTGCCCTTAATTGTAGAACGATGTACAGATACACCATCTGCAGCAAGATGTTCTTGCAGGTCTTTGGAGGTGATCTGTGGGTTGTCTGTATCCATTCTCACAATCCTGTGCATATGCCGCTCTTGTATCTTTCTTGGCCTGCCAGACCTGTGTCTAACAGCAGTTGTGCCTGTGGCCTTCCATTTCCTGATTCCATTCCTTACAGTTGAAACTGACAGTTTAAGCTTAAGCCTCTGAGATAGCTTTTTGTAGCCTTCCCCTAAACCATGATACTGAACAATCTTTGTTTTCAGATCTTTTGAGAGTTGTTTTGAGGATCCCATGCTGTCTGTCACTCTTCAGAGGAGAGTCAAAGGGAAGCGCAGCTTGCACTTGACCACCTTAAATACCTTTCCTCATGATTGGACACACCTATCTATGAAGTTCAAGGCTTAACAAGCTAATCTAACCAATTTGGTGTTGCAAGTACTCTGTATTGAGCAGTTACATGCATTCAAATCAGCAAAATTACAAGGGGACCCACATTTTTGCACAGCCAGTTTTTCACATTTGATTTAATTTCATACAACTAAATACTGCTTCACTAAAAATCTTTGTTTGGAAAACACCCCAGTACTCAGATGTTCCTAGGAAATGAAAGACATACCACAGTTATCTTTTCTGTCGAAAGTAGAGTAAATTATTATGAAGGCTGAGAGGGGTTCCCAAACTTTTTCATATGACTGTATTTATCATATTTACCTTCTGATGAGTCGGCACTTCAGAGAAATCTTGCAGTGTAGTCAGTCAGTGACCTTTCAGGTATTCTGGGTGGATTGTTATCGCAGAGAAAAGCGTGCTTTTGTGCCACACTTCTACAGCTTTAAATGAAATTTAATGCAATGCTTTGTTTACTACGCTTTTAAAATTAACTTTTTATTATTCATAGGCAAGTACAAGTAAATATATTTTAAATGTTTGTTTCACATATATTATATATATTGTGGACGTGGCCCGGACACAGACAGGCGGACATGTTGTTTTTCCACCACCACACGTTTATTTACACTATTTACACAGTTTTTCACACAAACCCCACAAAGTCCTGGCCACAAAATGCCTTCTTCTTCGGGCCGCCTCCACTCTCTCTTCTCCTGCCTTGTCCTGCCTCCACCCGACTCCAGCCTCGAATGAAGGGAGATGGCCCCTTTTACCTCATCCCGGTTGGGCTCCAGGTGTTTCCCGGCACTCCTCCCTGGACACGCCCCAGTGTGGCGGAAGTGCCGGCTGTTCTCCTGGAAGCTCTCTGGGTGTCCCTGCTCCTCTTCCCCCCAGCACTTCCTGGTGTGGCGGAAGTGCTGAGGTCCAGGGTCCCCAAGGCATTGGGGCGCCCCCTGGCGGTGACCACGGGCCCCTACAGGGTTGGGTTTCCAAGCCCTCTACCCGTGGCCCCCAAAACAACCAGGATGGCGGCCCCCACGTGATCCAGGGTGGGCATAGACCCTCTTCCGGTCCCTCCAGGCGTCCCGGCCGGGTCGTTGCCCCTGGCATCCCTGACAATATACAGTATATATATATATATATATATATAAGCAATAAAAAAAGCAAATAGGTGTGTTAATCCATAAGAAAAATTGTGCAACTATAGTATAGATAGAGATTAGGTCATTTATGAAACACAGGAAGTCTTTTCTTTTTAATTTTTCATTTTGAAAGAACCAGATTGTGAGAGCGCAAGTCCGGCGTCTTGGTGAGGAAAAATGGCATTTCCAGCTTCTTCAGTAGGTATCTATTGCAGAGTGCTTTGAAAAGTCAACAGTCATTTCAGAGGTGTGCTGTTTTGTTAATTCTGGGCAGCCTGGCACTACAGTGCTCAGTAGTGGTCTCTCATAGCTCTAGGTCACAGGTTTAAATCCCAGCACATATACTGTGTGGTGCTTCATGTTCTCTCTGTCTTTTTTTTCTCTTCACATTCACAGACGTGCAGATAAGGCTGATTGGTGACTTTTAATTGGCTGAGTGTAAATATATCGTGCGACAGACCAACCTGTACACAAGCCCAGCAAGTAAGGGAACAATGTGAAGGTAGTCTGTCAGCGTTTTTAGGAGGGGTTTTCCCAGGAGCGTCTATATCCTCTAGGGGTGCGTTTAGCCCCCCCAGCTCACAATATATATATAATACTAACCGATGCCCACCATAGCATACGGCGGTGTAAGAATAGGAACGGAAAACGGTGAGAAAGGAATTCAGAAATCAAGAAGAAAGAAATACTTCTTGAAAGACATAGTTGTGAATAGGTGCTTGGTAGTCCGAAGGAGGAATAGGAATCGAGAAAAGTGGCGTAAGAGTTTATGGGAGGCTGCAGGCAGCGTGGATTGAAAGAGGATGAATAGGAATCGAGAAATGCTGTGTGTGGGTGGGAGTGGTTTTGAAGAGGAAGCAGGACGAACCGAGGAGCGGGGAACGCGGTAGTCCAAAGGAGGAATAGGAATTGAGAAAAGTGGCGAGGGCATAGACATATATAGATAGACGCCGCATTCACTGTGTTGCCCAGTCGATACAATACATCAGCGTGTCCGCCATATTGCGAGTGGCAAAAGTGCCATTTAAACTAACACAGGTAGACATGGAAACCAGGTTTTCTGATGGAAAAAAAATAATGTTTAAAACAGTATTGTTTACATACAACAGATTTTGGCGAATCGTTTACATGCAATTATTTATATCCATTTATACACTAATAATGGCAATTATTAAATAATAATAATAATTATTATTAAATAATTCCTCCCATATAAGTAACATTTCTCGGACTGCCTTCTTCCATCTCTGAAACATTTCCAGACTTCGTCCTGTTGTTACGCAACACAGTACTGAAATATTGGTTAATGCCCTAGTCACTTCACATATAGATTACTGTAACGCTATTCTATCTGGCATCCCACAAAAACGTATCCATCGCTTACAACTTCTTCAAAATTCTGCTGCCAGGATAATAACGTGCTGTTCTAAATCCACTGAACATATTACACCTACTCTCTCTCAACTTCACTGGCTCCCTGTTCACTACAGAATACAATACTAAATACTGCTCTGAACATTTAAAGCTCTCCACAACCTCACTGATCTCCTACAGACTTACACTCCCGCTCTCTCACTCAGATCCTCATGTGCAGCTCTACTTTCTGTACCACACGTCAAACTCAGTGCTATGGGAGCTCGAGCGTCTCTCCTGGTGCTCCTCAACTCAGGAATTCTCTTCCCTCTCATATACATCAGCTTGATTCAATAACACATTTTAAAACTGCCCTTAAAACTTATCTTTTTAAACTGTCATACCAATTGTGAATTTTGCACTGTTACTGCCAGTTATCTTTGTTTGCTAATTATTGCTTTTTGATTTATCATTCTCTTGTTTTAATTTTACTAATGTTGTTTAATTTTACTGTAAGGTGACCTTGAGTGCTAAGATTATAAAACGGGATTTTCTAATGGCCAAATATAACCAAAACAATTGTTCAACCTTACCTATGAAATGTTATCCCCCAGAATCTGGTTTGGAGCGAACGGCGGTTTGTACAGTCCCAAGCAGCACATGCGTGAGGCATCTTTATCCATTACTTCACTCCACAGCAGTGCCACTCGCAATATGGTGGCGATGCTGACGTACGATGCTGCTGGTCATGCGGCGTCTAGTAATTCTATGGCTATGGGCGTGGGGGTGTATGAGAGGCCGCAGGCAGTGTGGGGAAGGGTTTGGAAGAGGACGAATAGGAATTGAGAAATGCTGTGTCGGCTGCGTGTGGGTGGGACCAGTTTTGAAGAGGAAGCGGGACGAACCAGAAGAGAAATATATATATATAAGAGATAAAACTTGACACATGAATGCCCATGATTTGTTGAGTGTTGTTTTTGCTCCTTCACTATTTTATGTTCCAGTTCCCCCAGTAATTTTGAAATTAACCTATATTTTCACGTTCCATTTTTTTTTAAATACTTTTGACATAATTAAAACATTATTATAACAACTAATAATGAAATAGCTTGTGGTTTGTATTTTAATATAGGTTATACATGGGCATATGCAGACTTTTTTGCTTGTCATAAATGAAAAATCACAAAAAGCTGTTATCTAGCATAGTACAGCTATTTTTGTTTGGGGTCAGTTTAAGCCCAGGGAGAACTCACTGTTAAAAAGGCAGTAAAGCAAATCCAAAGAGACAAGTCATCTGTCTCTGCACTTGTCCAACAGGCAGAGCTAACTACAGTATGTACAAATGTGCAGTGTATAACACCCCCATGCATCATCCCCCTGGTCAACAGGACTGTCAGGCAGAGACCACTGCTCCCTAGAGCCAAAGCATTCAATTCAACCAGAGGATCCCTAGCTGACAAGATAAGTAAAACTGTGTACACATTTACAGAACAGACAGTACACATTCCAGGCCAGCAAGACTCAAGCTGCTCCTATAAACTCTCTAAACTTGTCAAGCACAAAGTCCAGAGGGGAGGAAGCGGAAATGAAGCAAGTTTGCGCTCCATATGAGGTGTGCAGATGGCTCGTGTGTATGCCCTACCTACTGTGTATCTAGCATTTGTTGTCAAAATCAAAGCACCACACAGATGAACAGGCAGATAGACAGACAAAGCAGCTGGTACAGGAGAAGTCAACAGGATGTACAAGGCCCTGTAAACCCCTTTTTATATGCTTGGACCACCCTTATGTTCTGCAGACGACCTCAATACTTATATCTGGGGGATGACAGAAAGAGAGAGCACTTGAAAAAAGACGGGTACTGCAGTTTCCCCTTGACCCTCAAAGACACTCCCACTGTAACTTGATTGCAAAAATAATAATGCTGGAGCTGTCTGTGGGTGTGAAGAATAGAGAGGTTGATGTTTAATGAATGAATGTTTGCATGCTGTCTCCTCTATATCTCTAGTAAACCACCAAAAACAACACATTTGGAATTGGTGACTTTGTAGCTTGTAATATTGTAAAATAGCACTCCATATGCTTAAGTTTGAATTTCGTCATTTTAACCCTCTTAGAGTGGGCCTTACAGGGTGAAGAACAACAGTAAAGAATTAAATATCAAAAATATTTAAAATAAATGTTTTAAAAATTTTAAATATCCTATTTGTGATCAGCAGTCCTGAAAACAACATAAAGCAAGAGCCCACATGTCTATATTACTGATCCCCACTTAATTAAAATTTTGTGAGGAGTAACCTTGACCCACTCATATCCCAGTAGAGAGTGGACCCCTGCCCCTGGGGTTGGCTGATAAGGCATGTATACCGTATATACTCGCGTATAAGTCGGGTCTTGATACCGGAAAAATCAACCATAAAATCAGACCCCAACTCATATGCCCATTCAAAAATGCGAAACTTTAATTTTTTTTTTTTAATACATCTTCTTGCCTCCTCCAATCTCACATCAGTTGCTCAGACACATCGAATTTTGTTGCAGCAGCACAGTTACCAAGTTCTTTTGCCACTTCAACGACATTTAATTTAAAACCAGCTTCATATCTTCTTCTGATCGAACGCTCCATCGTAGATAAGGGATGCTCTTACACTAAAGGTGTTATGAGGGTATGAGATACAAAAAACACAAAACAGTGCAAACATCACTTCGGAATAGTTTGGGTATTACCGTGTGGTCACGTAAGCACAATACATAGAAACAAAAGGCTGTGTGCTCCGTGGTTACTCTCTGAGCTGGGCGTTAGCATATCATAATCTCTTGGACCAATAGAGAGAGTTTTCTGCATTCGACTTATACGACCGACATTATAAAATACCAGAAATTATACTGTAAAATAGTATATGATAACTTTAAGTGCTTCTGAACATTTTTGCTGAAAACACTTGCTACTTTTCATCATAAAGGTGTAAATATGGTCCAAAAAGGCCTAAAAATGAGTTTTTTCATGTCTTAAGGACCGAAAAGAGGAGAGAATCCTAAAAAGCTTGATGTCTAACATAATTACATATCAAAATGAGTCCAACGATTTATCTTACAGTATGTGTTTTTTACTTAGGAGGTGATGGTCAAAAAAATAACTGAAGTGATTTCAAAATGTTGATGCGAAATTCTTATGACCATGGTAACCTGAACAACTGAAAAAGAATATTAAACGACAACATGAAAAGAATTAGTTCATTGCTGTACAACACCCATATTTGCTTGTTTCATTCATTAATCAGCATAACCAGTCTGTAATTCCTGTACAGAGACCAGAAAACATGGAAACTGGGAAATGCCATCTTGCTTAATTAACAGAGGAACCCAATTAAAAAGAGAAATTGAACAGGCAAAGACCTGCAGCCTCTGGGGGGCCGGCAGATTAAACTTGAAAACCTCTACACCATATAGGGCTGTGGCATTAACTTACTTACATGGAGAAGTTGATGTTGATGTGTGTCATGTGCAGCTACTTTATGAGAGTGCTTAGTTATATCATTTGTACTGTAATTTTATATAGTAATTAATCCATTTTAATAAATAATAAAAAGTAAATGATATGTTTTTATGAAGTAATGGATATAATTTGCCCAGTATGTCATGAAAACATAAAGCAATATCTTCAGAAGTTAAATACATGTTTTAAAGAGGGTTCAAAATGGAGAAAAGGAATAGCATATAGTAAAATCATATGGGTTAGCAGCAGGCCATGAAAGGAGCCAGTGCTGAGTGTGGAAGAGGAAATCAAGAAGATGTGGTATCTCCTCTGCTAAATTCTACTGGCTGGGTACATGGACAGCAGTGGATGAGAGCACAGGTCAACATATGGAAAAAGCCAAGGAATTTGGGACATGAGCCCTGCGGCAGCCCCCTGCCACCTTACATATCCTTATTCCTCCTACAGTTAATTTAAAAATGGAAAAAAAAAAACAAAGATTTCACTGCCATATCCTACAATGCAATTTTCTAAGCCTGCTTATTAAGTTCTGGAACACATCTAGTTCACTAACTGAGGCAATACTGTAGTATATGAACATCCGCTGCATTTAATCATGTTTTATAGCTAAACTTTTTGACACTTCTGAAGAACACTACAAAAATCATCTTTATAAGCAGTTCTGATAGAATTACAGTGCACATTGCAAATGAAACAGTAGCAGACTTAATGTTTCACTCTTTTGTTTATTGCTATTATTCATTTATCCAGCTCATAATACAACCATTCTTTGTTATTTTGTGTTAAACGTTTTAAAAGGTACAAGCACAATGGCTTTTGACAGGGGGATTTAGAACTGAAAAGATGTAAGTTGTTCTAGAACTGTAGCTTTGCAGTGTTGAGGAGAAGACAAGAATTACTGTACTGCTGGTTAGAATGCTAGCCCATCATAGACCGCTTTTACACACACACACACACCCTGAAACGGAACTGGTTCAGAATCACTGCTGGCATCTTTTTGTAACAGTGTGGCCAATGCAGAAACCAGGGGCTTAACAATTTAAAATAAATTCTCTCTATTAGCCCACCTATACTGTCATGTTGTGTGATGATGAATCCTCTTCATTTGCTTTTGACTCATAACATGGAGTGTTCTAGCAGAACTTCCCTACCTCCCCAACCGACAACATACAAACCTGAGAACACTGAGCTGTGGTACTCCTGGTCTTCCTCTTGTGGAAACCCCAGCACAGAACACTTGTCTACCTCCTGGACCTATCTGTCTCCATGTTGTACGCCTGTTTGTGAGGCCTGGGTATTCTCAATGGTGGAGTGCAGGATGGACATCTCTCTGATGTTTTTCTGAACTTTGTGCTGTTCACACGTTGCAGTCTATGATAGTGACAATGCCACTGTGCTTTACACTAAAATGGACTGCAAGTATGATCGTTTTTTTATTGATTTGTAGTACAGTGGAACCTCGGGTCACGACCGTAATTCGTTCCAAAACTCTGGTTGCAACCCGATTTGGTCGTGAGCCGAAGTAATTTTCCCCCCATAGGATTGTTTGTAAATAGAATTAATCCGTTCCGGACCGTACGAGCTGTATGTAAATATATTTTTTTAAAGATTTTTAATCACAAAAATAGTTAATTATACCATAGAATGCACAGCATAATAGTAAACTAAATGTAAAAACATTGAATAACACTGAGAAAACCTTGAACAGAGAAAACTAACCTTGCAAGAGATCACATTCTCTGTAAACACTTTTTTTAATGAGTTTTAAGCACAGGGAAAAAAAACGAGCATTTGAAAAATCCATAATTTATACAAAAACTAACCATAACCAACCAAGAAAACTAACCTTGCATGAGTCGAGTTCTGGCATGAAGGAAGTGAGAAGGAACTGGCTGGAGAGGAGATTACAGTTTTGAGGTAAAGTCTGTGAAGATGCGGGTTCGCTGCATGCTCCCATCTCGCTTCCGGGAGCCCTTAATCCCGTCACCGTTGGTAATGCTACCGATGAGCACGACAGTGAGGCACTACAATGGAGCAATCGGATGGTGCAAAAAGTGCCAAGTGCTTTTATTAAAATCAACAAAACAACAATCAAAAACAAAGTCCAAATTAAAGTGCAGTGCTTTCAGAATCCTTCAATAAATAAAAGATCCCATAAAAACAGAACTGAAGTGGAGGTTAAAATCCAATAGAAAAAAGTCTTCATTAAATAAACGAGATTAAAGCAATGCTCAAAGTAGTCTCAGGTGCATTCTTTAACTGCCTTCTCACACTCTCTCTCTCACTGCACAGGGAGAGACTGAACACGTGCGGAAATCATTGGCGCGTATGAACTGGAAGGGAAACTAGCTTGTTCGTCACCCGAGTGTGTGGTCGTAATCAGATGCAAAAGTTTGGCAAACTTTTTGGTCGTAACCCGATTTGTATGTGGTCCGACACTTTCATGACCCGAGGTTTCACTGTAGTTCTTTAGTCATAATTGAATCAAAGAAACAGTGGAAGGGAAAAAAATACTTCTTAAATTCTTTTTTACTGTGTCATGGATTTGAGAAGAAATCATTGATAATGAAAAGGATGCAGATAATGAACTAAATAAATTTCACCCAAGTATTTGTATAAGAAGAAATAAATGGAATGTCTCATGTAGAAGTCAATATAAGGTCCAAGTTTACATATTTTAAAAAAAGAAGAGTGCTTCAAACCCTCAATTGCAAACAAGACTAATAAACATCTAATGGCATTTACCAATAGTGGTTGGAGAAATGAAACACATTCTTTATAAAACTTTATTAAGCATGTTTGGATGGAAAGTGTACACGGCAACTAGAAAGGTACAGCTGTGAATCCAGTCAAGTAGGTGTAAGGCAAAATAAATACTACTAATTAAAGAGCAATAAGGCTTATTTCTGTGTCATCCAAAATGTATTTATTTAGTGAAAAGTACATAACCAATTAAACACTAACATGGGTTTTCTGAGAGAAATATCCTGCCAACCCCATCTTTTAGACTTGTTTTGGAAGCATACAGTATGACGTTCAAACAGCAGTCCTGCTGCAGTACTGCACCAAAGATTAATTTTGAAAGTAGATGGAACCTGCAAAATTGGCTTTTACGTTGGTTAGTCAAGCATAGAGAAAGAGTCCAGATAAAAGGAGAATGCTGCACGTGCAGGGAGGTCATCAGTGGAGGCTCTCAGGGTTTGTCCTTGGGCTGCTACCTTTTCAAATTTATATGAATTACTTTGATTCTGTTACAGTTAGTACATTTGTGAAAATTGCAGGTGGTACTTTAATTGGATGTTATGCAGAAATTAGGCAGACAGCAACAACTAAACCAAAACAACCTGAGCAAACACCTGGACAGTGCAGTTTAATGTAGAAAAGTGCAAAGTGCTACATTAATTGTATTCTGAAGATGAGCAACACTGACCTAGAGGAAGCCACTGCTGGAAAGGGTTTAGGGGTTTGCACTAATGCAATATTACAGTTTATTTTTGTATAGCCCAAAATCACACAGGAAGTGCCGCAATGGGCTTTAACAGGCCCTTCCTCTTGACAGCCCCCCAGCCTTGACTGTCTGAGAAGACAAGGAAAAACTCCCAAAAAAACCTTGTAGGGAAAAATGGAAGAAACCTTGGGAAAGGCAGTTCAAAGAGAGACCCCTTTTCAGGTAGGTTGGGCGTGCAGTGGGTGTCAAAAGAAGGGGGTCAATACAATACAATACAATACACAGAACAGAACAAATCCTTAATACAGCATAATAATACAAATTTTAGAAGCACGGAGCAGAATTTAACTGTAGATGATATCACATAATAAGATTTGGATATTTTTAGAGTCCTGGAGACCTCAGCCATCAAGCTGCCTCCCCATTTGGCCATTCCACGGCTGAAACGTTGCTCGGCCAGCCAATCCGATGAAAGGACCCCTTTTTCCCATGATTCCTGTGATCCTCCATCAGGGATGACTTTACCATAGGCAGGCAAACAACTTGGCAGGTGGGCCGTGGCACCAATTGCCACATTTGAGTACCGAGAACAGAAACAGAATAGGTGAGGGTCAGTAACAAATTATAACAATCATGTTACTTATGTTTTAGTGTTAATGACTAACAACAGAGATGCAGTATGTTCAGTTAATCAGCAGCTCTAGTCAGGATATGCTAAACTGAAGTAGTGAGTCTTCAGCTGGGATTTAAAGGCTGAGACTGAAGGGGCATCTCTTATAGAAGCAGAAAGATCATTCCACAATTTAGGGGCCCTGTAACTAAAAGCTCAACCTCCCACTGTTATTTTATTAATCCTTGGAATCGTAAGCAGACCGGCATCTTGAGATCTTAATGTGCACTCAGGTTTGTAAGTCATGATAAGTTCAGACAAGTAAGCCGGACCTTGGCCATATATTCTCATCGTCCAGGCAAAATGCGGGCACGATTAAAAATTGAAAGCTAGAGGTGTGAAGCTCCCATTGTAGAACGCGCCAGCGAGATTATTTGTAGTTGTTGACAGCATGCCAGACAAAGACAGGACAGCAGCAGAAATTGGGCAAAAGAGAGCAACCAAGTGTGCCCAGTAGTGAAGGGCATGTCCTACTCTGACAGGCGCAGGGAGGTAAAGCTCTTCGAGGCCATGTTGGGACCTAATCCAGGATTTCAGAATTCTCAGTGGTGTTAAAGAAATGAATTCAGCACAGTTCTTTCAGTTAAATAGTGGCTCATATACTCAAGGACACGGGCAGAGATTAAGGGTGATGAGCATTTAAGACTGCAACCAGAAAGGCCGTCTTGACACAAAGAGCCATGGTAAGGTGGAGCAAACTGCCAAGTCATGTAATTGAAGAGGGACTCTTAACAACTTTCACAAAGTACCTGGATAAGATATTGGGATGACTTAGCTACCAGTTAACTGAACAAACTGGAAAGGACTGAGTGGTCTCCTCAAATTTCTCAAACTTTTCATGTTCTTGTTTATGTCCTAATTTAACCCCCTTTCCTGTTCTTTTTTTGTCTCTGCCATGTTTACCAGGTACAGTACAGCCATGACAGAGTTATCCTGTGATTTTTATGGCTCCTTTTGAAACATGCTGTTTAAAAGGCTGTCAGCCATACATACTGCCAGACTGCTCCTGTTACATGTCAGAGCCGCATTTCTTGGATTTGCCATGTTGAATTTCTTTAACTGATTAGTTTGTCTATTTAAACAATATTCCAAATGCAGCATCAGTCTGCAAGGCTTCTTATGAAGGTGTAGTGTATGCTGCTGCCGGTGATTGATTGTTAACACTGATTTGGCATTGCAGGCAGAATCATGGTGTCCTGCTCACCCGAGTGCTGTGATGAACACTCCTTGTTTTGTATGGCTCCTTTTAAAAGTAAACGCCACCCCAGTATGAGTGGGAACACAAGTATTTCCATACATTTCCTACAGTTGGTGCACTGCTGGTTTAAGTGGCTTGGTTTGAAGCACACAATGATGCAGAAGGTATGGTTGATGACAATTGTGTGTTTTCTCAGTCTGCACCACACAGAATGTGTTTCTGGCTGCTGTTAGATGCAGTGACCCCTCTGTTTACTACAAGAGGTGCCCACAATGTAACAGGCACTGCTATATACTGTATAGAGTGCAGCGGGCAAATGGAGAGGTTTGCCCTTTAAATAAAACTCTGTTAATTGTCATCAGGGAATGTTAGGTGATGGTCTTGGGATATTAGGACAGCCTCCTTGCTTGAAATTGATTCTGGCACAGATCCAAGTGTGACCCTTCATCTGGTTATCAATTGCTGCCTATTACATCTGTTAAGTATGAGACAGAAATGTGTTGGACAAACAAACATGGAGCTGGAAAATAGGAAGCAGGAGCTGTCTTGTAAACCCAATGTGTCTTGTCCACCTACTACTTACAATGGTGTGTTTGCTTTGACATTCTAGTTTTCCATCTTTTATTCCTCACCAGAAACTTAGGATTTAATTTTATTTGATTGTAGTACATGTTATGCAGTAAATGAAGTGACATTGGCATGCTTACATAGAACACTCTAAATTACTGGAGATGTGGCCAAACTAGCACAGATTCTGGACGTTCATGAGATCCCGGAGCTGTCAGTAAGCTCCAGAGGAGTGTGGAGCGCTCTGCCAGGCTACCATATGCAGACTTAACCTTGTGCAGCTGCTGCCTTCCTGATGGACTTTAGGAGTCGTAGGTTATCATTATAAAAGCTTGGAGGTCATGCTGGCAAATACAAGGGAGGACTCTCGGGTACAATCTTCTTTTTGTTTTTGTTTTTTTTACCTTCCTCATTGTTTTCTGCAAATGAGGTGGTGAGGAGGAAAAAACTACCACTAAATTTAGCTCTTAATTTTAAGTTTTAATGTTGGGCAGAATCCGTGCCCAGCAGTTAGGTTTTCCCTCATTAATAGTTCAGCACTAAATTCTGATGGAACTAAAATCAATAAAGCTCTCTGCAGAAGAAAGAAATACGCAGCTTGCACTAGTGAATGGTCAGTCAGGCTGTTTGGTAATCCCCCTGGGGACAGTGGATCACTGAGGCATGCTGGGGATTGTGTCACTGGGGGTGATCAGACATTTTAAATTAGAATGTGACTGCAGCCTAATTGAAGTGTTTCAAGGTTGCCGAATAGGTGAAATGTGAATAAATAAATTGGCTGCTCCGGTTACTAATGCACCCACTCCTCTACTGGCTGACCATTTCAATGAGAAACTACTGTCCTGGAAGGCTGCATAATGCCTGCACAAATGCTCACCTTGCCCATCAAAACATGCTGTGCTTTGACAGGTGGGAGAAGTGGGCCTGCTTGGGTACTACACGGTTCCTTCCTCCTTGTCAAAAAAGGAAAATGTCTGCAGGAAATCCTCATGATAATAGCAAGGCCCAGCTCATCCACTGACGCAGATAAAGTGTTTAAAGGGGCTTCAGGTTGGCATGAGTGTGACCTGTAGAACTGAAAATGATTTACTGTAGATACTGGATTGGCAGTTGAAATACTAACATTAAAAACAACAGTCAGTGCTCTATTGCATAGAACTGGGTTACCCATTTTATCCAGTGACTTGTAGAGCGCCACTGTGATAAGGGCTACTGCCTCAGGGTCCTGGCCTCTGTTCACATCGCCATATAAAGTGGTGCTTGAAAGTTTGTGAACCCTTTAGAACTTTGTATATTTCTGCATAAATATGACCTAAAACATCATCAGATTTTCACTCAAGTTCTAAAAGTAGATAAAGAGAAACCAGTTAAACAAATGAGACAAAAATATTATACTTGGCCATTTATTTATTGAGGAAAATGATCGAATATTACATATTTGTGAGTGACATAAGTATGTGAACCTCACGGATTAGTAGTTAAGTTTGAAGGTTAAATTCGAGTCAGGTGTTTTCAATCAATGGGATGCCAATCAGGTGTGAGTGGGCACCCTGTGTTATTTAAAGAACAGGGATCTATCAAAGTCTGCTCTTCACAACACATGTTTGTGGAAGTGTATCATGGCACGAACAAATAAGATTTCTGAGGACCTCACAAAAAAAAAAAAAAAGAGTTGTTGATGCTCATCAGGCTGGAAAAGGTAACAAAACCATCTCTAAAGAGTTTGGACTCCAAATGGAGGAAATTCAAGACCATTGTTACCCTCCCCAGAAGTGGTCGACCAACAAAGATCACTCCAAGAGCAAGGCGTGTAATAGTTGGCGAGGTCACAAAGGACTCCAGGGTAACTTCTAAGCAACTGAAGGCCTCTCTCACATTGGCTAATGTTCATGTTCATGAGTCCACCACCAGGAGAACACTGAACAACAATGGTGTGCATGGCAGGATTGCAAGGAGAAAGCCACTGCTCTCCAAAAAAACACATTGCTGTTCGTCTGCAGTTTGCTAAAGATCACGTGGACAAACCAGAAGGCTATTGGAAGAATGTTTTGTGGACGGATGAGACCAAAATAGAACTTTTTGGTTTAAATGAAAAGTGTTATGTTTGGAGAAAGGAAAACACTGCATTCCAGCATAAGAGCCTTATCCTATCTGTGAAACGTGGTGGTGGTAGTATCATGGTTTGGGCCTGTTTTGCTGCATCTGGGACAGGACGGCTTGCCTTCATTGATGGAACAATGAATTCTGAATTATATCAGAGAATTCTAAGGGAAAATGACCCTAAGCACACAAGTTGTTCTACCAAAGAATGGTTAAAGAAGAATAAAGTTAATGTTTTGGAATGGCCAAGTCAAAGTACTGACCTTAATCCAATCGAAATGTTGTGGAAGGACTTGAAGTGAGCAGTTAATGTGAGGAAACCCACCAATATCCCAGAGTTGAAGCTGTTCTGTACGGAGGAATGGGCTAAAATTCCTCCAAGCTGGTGTGCAGGAATGATCAAAAGTTACCAGAAATGTTTAGTTGCAGTTATTGCTGCGAAGGGGGGGGGGATCACACCCGATACAGAAAGCAAAGGTTCACATACTTATGCCACTCACAAATATGTAATACTAGCAAAATACCCGCGCTTCGCAGCAGCGAAGTACTGCATTAAATTTTTTATTAAGAAGAAAATTAAACCTTTTTAAACTGAGGGAAAATATGCCAATAATTATTTGTTAAGGATCTCTTTGTATACCACATTGTGAGTTCGGCCCTCCGGTTGTAATATGACCAAGCTGTGCGCTGAGTTTACTCTTGAGCATGCAACTTACAGTTGGCCATGTGAACAGTAATCTTGTTTCAAATCTCACAGCTTGAAAAGTTGAAAAGTTCAATATGGCGGCCGACAGTGGCATCATACCACCGAAATAAGTAACGTACATTGGTTTCGGTTAGCGCAGGGAAGCCGCCTACCAAATTTTGTGAAGATGGGGCCATAAATAAGAAAGTTCAACATGGCGGACATTGTTGACCGTTATGACCGTTACGCGTAGAATTTCGAAATGAAACCTGCTTAACTTTTGTAAGTAAGCTGTAAGGAATGAGCCTGCCAAATTTCAGCCTTCTACC
>JANRMT010062838.1:18712900-18796667 GCA_026402145.1 Polypterus bichir lapradei | reverse complement strand
TGTTTTAGGTCATATTTATGCAGAAATATAGAAAATTCTAAAGGGTTCACAAACTTTCAAGCACAACTGTACGTCTTAAGGGTTACAGACCCTGTTATACATGTACACTGCCGTCCTTTGTAAGGCCTATTCACTATTGCTGAGGTAGGCTCCTGGTAAGGACCAAGCTGGTTAAAACAGTAGTGCTTGGATAATTTAGTTGTAAAATATTTGCCATGTTTTGCAGTAATTACTCATTTAGAATACTGTGGCACATAGGAAAACACCTTAGAGAGGTCTTGTGAAGCTGCCCTTGCTTTTTCATGTCACTTTTTAGGAGCAGATGGCTGAAAATGTTTTATTGGCTCTTTGTGGTCCGTGTTGAGTGAAAATGGCTTTCAAGAGAAGCAAACTGAGAAAAAGAAACAAAAAAATGGTAACCAATTAGAACAAATTGATTGGCCTGTTATCGTTCCTGTGGAAGTGCAGATGACTGTAGTTACCTGCAGTAAACCCAGCATGCCATGCTGCTGTCTTCTGATTACGCGGCTCGTTTAGACATGCCGAGAGCCACAAGCCACCGGTTATGTGAAATCATGGCTCATTTCTGTCACTTTTGCTGGTGCTGCAGACTGAACAGTTTACAGTTGGCTTTTCTATGTAGGTCACCTCACCTAGAATCAGTGTGTTGATATCATGGGAACTTCCATGTGAATGTCTGTTTGTTTTTTAATTATCTCTAAGACAACACTGTGATTTTAATCAATTAGTGCTACTCATAAATGTTTTTTGGTGACAGGAACACAAAATAAAAGTATTGCTACTGCCCCTTTGCTTGAACTCTTTTCATTTGTGCTGACCTGTCATCAAGAGCTGAATCCAAATCTGCAGGGCAAAAATGCACGCAACTTATCAGAAGAGAAACACACCATGCTTTGATACATTAAACACACACGTTCACCTCTGGGAGCTTACGGCTAAATGTTTGTTTGTTTGTTTTAATTAGCCCAAATGCTGGAATGCCGGTCTGATCTGTTTTAGTTCTTGACAAAGTACAGCATCTTAATGTCTGGCCCCACTGGAGGAGGCCTTTAGCTGCCTAGCTGATACGCAGATGAGTGTTTTTAAAAAAGGAAAGGCAGGACGAGCACCTTCACACCACAGCTAAAGTTTATCTGTGTCAGTGTGGGCAGCTAATTTTATAAAAGCCGCATCACCAATAATGCACTTTGGGCAAGTGGGGCCTGATGAGCACCAGGCATTTTGGACAGCAAGAGTGTCAGGCCATTAATGGAGACAACTGGTGCCAGAATTTGAGGAAAGGCTGCACTGCCCAGCAAGACAGCAGTGGGATGGGAACTCGTGGCCTTGTACTTTGAAACTCTGTCTGGGTCTCCTGTGAATTATGTCATCCGATGTTCTGTTGCTCTGATGAAGAGCCATACAAGGCCAAGTGCTTGAACGGCTAGCTTTGAGCACAACACTGGCTGTGTACTGCCTAGCATTTCCTGTGGTATTAGATTCATATTATCATGAAAATCCAAGGGGGGCACCGTCATTTATTGGAGAATTACAAAAGCAACACAAATCAGTTGTATTAGTTGTTATTTGTCATTTCTGTTCATACTTTGGCTTTATTTTGTTGACCAGCACTTCTGGTTTTGGATGTTCAGGTTTGTGCCCCACTTTACTCATGTGTGTTAGTCTGCTACATGCCCCTGAGGAGCAGACTGGTTTAGTGAGGTTTAATGGCTGGCATTTGGCTGTTCAGGTGGATTTAGTAAACCTCCAAGGTGAGTTTTTTTTTCCTGCTATTTTTTAATGAAGATGGTTTTATTTTTGCTTTCTTTGTCAGAAGCCGTGTGTGCGTAGACATTTTTCAGAGTAAACACAACTCGGACACTGCCAGATCAGTCCTTTGAGGTGTGTTCTCACATCTCATGGCACCTCAGTTCACATTTAAACTTGGCAATTGTCTCTCTGCAGCTTACATGCTTTTCCCTGCATCCACCTCTGCTATTTGTTACTTCATACGTATATGATATCATTTTAGATTTGTCTTAATGTGACACTATGATCTGAGTGCATTATGTGTTTAGATGTGTGTGGCTTTTGATTTTCCATTTCCCTTCCATTATTATGAATTTATTGCCTCTCAGGGTTTGCACAGTTTGCATGTTCTCCCCGTGTCTGTGTGGGTTTCCTCCGGGTGCTCTGGTTTCCTCCCACAGTCCAACGACATGCAGGTTAGGTGGACTGGCGATTCTAAATTGGCTCTAGTGTGTGCTTGGTGTGTGGGTGTGTTTGTGTGTGTCCTGCGGTGGGTTGGCACCCTGCCCGGGATTGGTTCCTGCCTTGTGTTGGCTGGGATTGGCTCCAGCAGACCCCGGTGACCCTGTATTCGGATTCAGCGGGTTGGATAATAGATGGATGGATCGATGGCTTTGCAAAATGACCAGTTAACTATGGGACAAGTTAGTAGCTCTACTGGATCTGACAGTTTTGTGACAAAGGTATTTTTAGTGTGTATTTATATGTGCGTCAGAGTACACCGATGTCTCTCTATGGTCCTTACGAGGTGAATTGGGTTCAGCCGCTCATCAAATGGAGCTTATTTTTTACCAGTCGGCTTTCAACACACGGTATCCTGGTAGGTGCAGTCTTCAGCCGTGACATTTTACTGCTTTGACTGAATGACGTACTTAATTTTACTTTATTTGATACACCTCCACAAAAGCAGCATGTCAACTAAATGAGAATTTCCAGCCCCACAGGAGTGCCAAGAGAATAGTTTTGGAACTGTAAATGTGTGAAATTGCCAGACATTACTGGCTGCAAATTATCAGACATTTGTCGTTCTTGCTTGTTCCTATTACAGTAATCAGCAATTTGAGGTTGTTACTTGGTCGTGTTTACCTAACATGGGAGAACCTCAGAAAAGAACGGCTCTTTGAGTTAAACGACAGGTGCCTTTGGATGCTGTCGGATGTCCCATGTGCAGCTCCCATGAGAGCCAGGCTCCCTAAGATGGTATGGGAGCATCTGGTTATTCCTGTGAAGAACGTCGCTTAGGGTAGGATGTCCTGTTCAGCTTGTTGCTACTAAATTCTCCACCCGCAAAAACAAAAGGAAGATGATGAGGATGGTCTTTCCGTCTGTCCACCTGGGGGTACACACCCTAACCCTTACCTACTGTGCTGCTCTCGCTTCAGGATTGCTCCTCTCCCTCCTGCACGCTCCTTGCTGCTTCAGGCCTCTGAGGTGCACTTACTTCTGGGTTGTGGTTGACATCTTTCAAGGCCCAACATAAAGCCCACCTCCTTCAGCTAACCTTCAAAGATTTCTACAATATTTCTCACTTAAAAGCTTTTTGTTTTTATTTGTATTCCAGACTTTTTTATTCCTTAATTTTAAATTAACTGTACAATTTCCTTATGTAGTCTGAAAGTCAATTATTATTTTATTTATTGTTTATTATGTTGTTTGGAAGTTTTCTATTTATCTTGCACAGCTGTGTATTATCTTTTTAATGCTTTTTCCCTCCCAGAGAAATAGACATCCTGGTCAGGAACGCCATTGAAGTGTTGTAGCCGCAGATGAGAGGTGGGGACGGGGATGAGTTCTCTGTCAGATGTGCTGGTGCACATTAATCTTGGAGATCATTTCACACAGGGTGCTTTTTCTTCCTTGTGTGGCACTGCACTTCTTATTCTTTGACAATAGTTATTACACACTGCCTATTTTGTAGCTAAAATGCAATAGCTTCTTTTACCTGGACGAGAAGAGTGGCTGTAGATGAATGGTGCCGGCCAGTCATAAATAAATCAAATATCTGTTTTGGTGTCTTGGGGAGGAAAAGGGTAAAACCAGCCTGAATGTTCTCAGCACCATCATCACTGCAGTCCACTCAATTTTTGGTACTTTCTCCTTTAATTGTTTTTTTTATACATAATTCTTTGTGATGTGTAGTCTTAAAGTCTAAATCCTTACAAAGACTGACTAAAGATGAAATCACCGGCCATTCCCTGCAGTCCATAAAAGTATAAAAACTAGATGTTAATGCAAATGCACAGAAGCACAAGCCAGTAAAAATGCACTTGACAAACTCAGAGTCTGAAGCCTACCAGCCAGCATTTCTCATGACAAGCCTCATGCTTTGCAGTCTCCCATGACTCTGTTCCCAGGTCCATGTTTTATTACTTTAACCCCATGCTGCTCTGCTCTTCACAGCTTACAGGAACTGTTAGTTTGCTACAATCGACATCTGTAACTTTGCCCTAAACATGAACATTTTAATTGACTTGTGTTCACAATCTGATACTTCTTACGCTGCCCTGTGTCAAACCTGCTCTTGTCTTATAAGTCCTCCATCCTCTACATGTTTGGTCATTTTCCCACAGGAGAGGAACCGAGTCTTCTGAGGGCCATGCCCACGCCCTGTCACACTCCATTGATTTAATGAGTCTTGCCAACATCACATATATCTTCAGAGGAAAAGGGGGTCGGGGGAGGATGGGGACTGGAGCATTTGGTGGGAGCTCAGGACGACATGCAACCTGGTGGCAGTGCCAGCCATGGCGCACACAGATTTAACTTCAAGCAACCTGTTCTTAAAGTGGGCTTCCATTTAGAGCAGTGGTTCCCAAACTCGGTACTGGAGACCCACTGTGGGTGCAGGTTTGTTCCAACCAGATTCACAATCAGTGCTAATAATCGACAACAACTGATCTCATTTAATTAGCTGGTCTTTTTTACTCTTCTCTTATTCTGCATTCAGAAAAACACAACAGTATGTTTTTTTTTACAAGACATTTAGAACTATTTCTATTTTTTTCTAAAGCTATAAATGTTTAACATTCTTGTTGTTTTGCTATTATTTTCCCCTTTTCCTGTGTAGTTTGCTCCCTTCATTTAACCCTAATAGTGACACCAGCATAGCAGACACACGGGATGATGAACCCTGCAACGACTTCTGTGTCAGTCCCGCTAGTTAGTAAATAATGAATTAAATAACCAGAACATCTGGTAAAGCAGAATGAAAATTAGGTTGAAAATAATGGTAACGACTAAAATAACTACAAATCCCCCATATAACTGCTTATTACATTTTAATAAAAATCTTCCAAACTTAGTTTGTAATTTCTACATTGACTCCAAAACACAACAACTGGGAAATAATGACTCACTTAATTAGATTAAGTGTCCAATGAAAAATGGAAGTTAGTTTGAACAAAAATCTGTAGCCACAGTGGGTCCCCAGGACCGAGTTTGGGAACCACTGATTTAGAGAGAACACAACTGCTGTGCCAATGTACAAGGACAGTTAAACCTCAAATGAACACGCAGCAGTGCACAAAAACTAACCTCAGAGTATACATATAGTATGAACATGCATATCGGACGTCATTTTGTAAAACAGTATGAAAAAGCTTCAGAGGAAACGAGAAGTTAAAGCCGCACAGGGCCTTTGGCTGAAACTTCAGAGACAGAATAACTGAACACTGAGTACAGCTTGCAGTGTTCTTAGCGTGTCCGATAACACCAGCATGCAGGTCCCTTGGGGAGAGCAGGGACAGGAGAAGATTGAAGGCTTCTTTGAGGTAGCTCATGGCCTTTTAGTTGATTGTTGTATGTTTGGTTTGTAAGTTGTCCTTTGGAGTCTTGGAAGTTCTTGGCACAAAGTGTCTGGAAAAAAGCGGCACTATCCACAAATAGAAAAGACCACACCAGTGTAGTCACACAAGTGTTTGACGGCTTGTGTTAAAGGGGGATTTGTGGCTGCTGGGGCCATGTTCAGATGAGTCTGAGTCAGAAAGCAGACAATCCATACAGTCAGGCAGGTCTGTTCCAGAAAGCACGGACCTCAGCAGAAATACAAGTAAGAGATGAAACAAAGGGTAGGCTGATCCGCACTGCTGGCAGGCCTGTCTGGCACCCACACTCTCCAAGTGCGAGGCCATGCTGAGGTAATATGCGCTCAGTGTGGCTTGGCCTGGTCTTGTTGAAACAAGTAAGAAGGTCCCTGAAGAAGATGTCATACAGATAACAGCACATGTTGCTGTAAAATTTGTAAGTACCCTTCAGCATTAATGGTGCTTTCATAGATACGAATGGGCACTGGCATGCCTCCATACCTCAACAGACAAAGACTACTGAACTTGGTGTTGGAAACAGAAGATGATCCTTATCCTTTTTAGTCTCAAAAACAAAATGCCCATTTTCTCCAAGAACAAGTTGAAAGGTGGGCTTGTCAGACCACAGCACACACTTCCACTTTGCATCAGTCCATCTCGGTTAAGCTTTAGCCCAGAGATGTTGCCGGCAGTGCTGGATGTTGACAGATGTATGGCTTTCACTTTCTTTGTAGATGTTGTGTTTATTGACAAGGGTTTTCCGGAAGACTCCCGAGCCCGTGTGTTTACCTTGATCACAGAAGAAGTGCCATCTGAGGGCTTGAAGACCACGGGCATTCAGTAGTGGTCTGTGACCATGTCCTTTATGCACACTGATTTCTCTGGATGTCATGATGATGTGATGGAGCGTAGGCAGTGAAATCCCTAAATTCTTGCCAATTGTATGTTAAATGTTTCTAAACTGTCCACCATTTGCTCCCACAGTTTGGCGCAACATGGTTAGCCTCGTGCCGTTCTTGCTTGTAAACGACAGAGTCTTTATGGATGCTCCTTTTATACTCAACACCTAATCTCACTTGTTTACCTGTGTAAAGTTCTGAATGGTGGGTTTGTGACACATTCCATAGGCAAATAGATGGCTGTCCCAATTTACTGGAATGTGTTACCGGCATCAGAATTGATGAATTTGCTTATCTGAGTCGCTGCTTTCTGTTTTTATTTGCCTTTCACATACTGACCCAACTTTTTTGGAAATGTGGCTGTGCTACAGTAGTTTTAATTTTGACAATACATTTTGATTTTGTTTTAGTCTTAGTCTTCTGACTAAATTGCATTTTAGTTTTAATCACATTTTAGTCATTTACTTATTGTTAGCTTTAGTCGCCAAAAGTAGTTTTAGCCAACTAAAAGTAAATTAGTCAAACAGTCAAAATCCAATGGACATCTTGTTTAACATATGAATATGCACAGAACATACTGCATGTCTAAACTATCATACTAACACGCACACGGATGAGCCAAACCACATGCACTGATTTAGTGAACATAAAATGAAGGGTAGCTATAGAAAGGGTTTACTCCATAAGCTCATTGTCAGGTAATGGCAGCTCTGCTCTGTCCTCAGTTTTCGGCCTTCAATGTGCCGTAGGTCTGCTATTGTATGATTTTACCAAAAATGGCTGCGCCAAGCAGCACACATTTCATTTCAGCACAGGCTTTATAAAGGACTGAGATCATCATGGACTATCTGATTTATCTCACCATGTGCACATTTTACATTTATTCCGATATGTTTTTTTCCAGTAACTGAAAAATACTACTTAAAATAATACTAAAAATAACATTAATATATCTGTACTGTTCAATTAGTGAATACTAAAATAGTTTGGGATATTTCCATTTTAACAAACCCATAAAAGCTGTTTTTATAACAAATACTCTGTTGCAACCCTTGCTATTGTAAGATTTTCATATATTTAAATCATTAGTGTGTTAAAAACTCACTAAAGAGTAACATTTAACAGATGAGTCAATTTTTTTACATTACTCCACTTTTTCGGAACTCTTGTAAAGGAGCCTTCCTTTGCTGTGCTGTTTCTAAAGCGTGTCACACGAGTGATCAGACTCTTTTATTGCTTAGCTGTGTGTAAATGCACAAAAGTTTCCTGTACTGTAGTCAATTAATCGTAACTGAGAGATGGCATTACATTCACAAACGTATCATTCTAATAAAGGACACCAGAAGTGCTTTTACTACGCTCATAACCATTAATCTCCTCTGAGAAACTTAACAAATAACACAAATTTAGTGTTTGCAGATTCATATTCAGCAGTGACATGTACATATCATATTAATTGGGAGATGCGCTTCAAGCACTAAAACCCTAAATCCATTTTATGTTAGTATTAACAAATGATGCAGCTCATCCCATCAGTGATATAGACAAGCCAAATGGCCACTTTGTTTGAAACTTGCCTTGATTTTTAATCGCTACAACTGTTGTCATAAGTGCCACTCTGCCCATATGTGTATATGGAGGACTGTGAGGTGGTGTCACCTGCAACCCTGAACTGAATCCACCATTATGAAATGAATGGACGCACAGACGACTGTGTGGATGTGCTCATTACAATCAAAGAAATCAAATGCAAAGCTTCCGTTCCTCTGCCTGGCCTGTGCAGGATACTATATTAAAAATGATGATTCCCCAATTTCATCTGCTGTAACAAACGCGTGACACTACAAGCTGAACAGTTACAACTCACATCTGATTGCACTCTCAAAATTGCACAAATCAGTTTCTTAAGCAACTCATAAAGAGATAAAACTGGCAATAACAAAGTCCTGTGTGTGTCTGTGTGTTGGCTTTTTTTAATTAATGAGTACATTTTCCCTCATCACACTTGACGCATTAGCAGAGTGAACGACAGTCAGAGGTATCGGTCAGGCAAGTTGGCACCTAGATAACGTTACACACCTTGGCATGAATCTCAGGATGGCGAGCCTCATTCCATGTGCCTGAAACCGAGTCTTATTTTTATCAACATTGCAATTAAACTTGGTACATATGGCTGACTGCTTTTTTTGCTGGACAGTCATGTTGGCCGACATAGCAGAGCAGTGTGAAGCAGGATTCTGGCTGACGTGATGATTTCCTGATGGTGCCCAAACTAGTGTTAGCCAATTCCAAGCGTGCTTACAGTTTTTTTAAAATTGCACCACTGCATTCATGCTCGTTGTTTGTTGGCGGACTGTGTCATGTGTGATAGAGATGTACAAAGAGCTTCACATCACTCATTGTCCAGTTGCCTGTTTGTAACGTTTTCTTTTTGTTTAGTTTTCATCAACTGTGATTTTAAAAGCATCTGTCTAAGTTTTTAGTCCTTATAGGTATGGTGTTATTTAGTTTTTGTTCCGTTCTTGTCACAGAAAAAATGCTGCTGACAAGTATTTTTTGTCTCAGTTTTTATCAACAAAATGAACACCGTATTACAGTTAATTAAAAAGCAGTATGAGAGAGCAATACAAACAAATTCAGCATGTGCTGTGCTAATCCTCACCTGATGGAGCTTCTGTAATATTGGGGAGTAGAGCCGTAGAAAATGTGAAGGGTACCTAAAATTAGTAAGAGGCTCCTTCTTAATTTAAGCAAGACTGCTGCTTGTGATCACTTTGCGCTCCGGAGCATAAACTTTAATACGCTTTAAATTTTTGCTCAGAAGCAGTATCCAGAAACAAGCGCAGGTTCACTAACCAATTAGCTATAAACAGAAAAAGTGAAGTGAGGCCACAAAGGACTGGCAGAGAGCTGGCACAAGACCTCCAGAGGGTTCTGCTCCAATTACGTTGGCCAGGCCCTCTTCATCATGGGACAGCCTGAGGACCAAGGGAAGGCAGAGTGTGGAGAGCATTCTCACAAGCACTGAGTCTACGTGGTGGAGCCCATGGATACATCTCAGGGGTCTCATTTTACACAATGTGTCTACAACGTTCACACCTCATATGCTAACACGAGAAGGCCTCCATGTGTGTGTTTGTCATGGCAGCAGGGTTACTTGTCTCTTTGTTTGACATTACAGTGTTTATAATCTGGCCATTTGGTCATTTCTTCATGTCCTTTGGGCTTTGTTCATTATTGTTGACTTGTTTTTCTACTGAGGAGGACGTGTCCCCGTGTTTAAACAATCTGCTGCTTCTTAGTTTTTTTTATTCTGAGATGGCTCTTTTCAGTGCTGCTTTGACTACCTTCAAGTCTCTATTTTGTTTTCCAGGACATAGTCTTATTATCACAGATATCTCCATTACTTTATATTTTTATATCTTTGTCCTGCTTGTTTGGGGGTTTCATTTTGGAGTTATTTGTAACAGTTTGTACCCAGCACAGGGAGTTGGGTCCCCAGGACCCTTGGAGCGACCAGCCTGTGTGGGGCTTTGAGGACTTATGCAGGAGGTTACAAAGTCCAGGCTAGATACAGTCAGGCTCATCTCACATTCCAATGTTCTTGATCATGGGTGGTGGCCCCTGACATACTCCATGATGTTCACAGGCCCCAGCTGCTGCTTGTGTAATGAGAGTGTACATCGGCGGAGGAGCGGTGCGACCGACACTGGCGTGCATTTGCCTTAAAGCTGCTGCGAGTACTCAAACTTCCTACAGACAGTGGCTGTTTATCACCTGCTGAATAAATGGGGCTGTTGTTTTTCATTTGCTCTGCTGTTTGTCACACCTATCACACATTTGTTCATGCATTTGTTCAATTAGCAGTTCTTTTTTTCACTTTAAATGGAGAGACAGCTGTCAGATGACAATGATGTATCAATCTTCCTGGCTGCTCTGCAAAGATGAGAGAGGCAGACTCAATAAAACTCACAAAAATGTTCCTCTTGCATTAAATCATTCATGGCACTGGAGACGGTGGGAGTGGGCAGAATGCAGACGAGAGTGTGGAATACCCTGTTTAGCACCATGATGCCTTTATCAACTCACATAAAAATGATTTTCCATGCCGGCTTAACTGCCTCATATATCTACCAGAAAGCCTTCTGAAATAGCCTGCTTCCAAAATGACACCATGGAGACAGAGGAGTCATATTGCTGAAAAGCACTTTCAAAGGACACATTCAGAGGCACAATTTGCTATCCTGTGCTCCCTTTAATAAGCTCGTGAAGAGACGCTCATTTTGACTTGAGCTTCATGCCGTCTGGAGCGGAGAATAGGGTACATCTGATCAGAAAACAATGCAATTAAAGTCAATGAAATCTGGCTCTTTAAAAAAGTGAAGCATGCTGCTGCACTGATAGACTGTGCATCGTAAGGTAATTGTAATTCTGTGTACCCCCAGAAATTTAATCATCAGCTTTCAGTGTTTGTGTAATGGCAGAGCTGCTGCCTTTTTTCCTCTTTTATTTTTTAATAAGAATTCTTTCCTTTCACTGCATTTTGTGTGAGTCGATCCCATTTGTAATAAGCTCTCTGGGAAGTGCAGACATTGCTTTTCTAGAAAATGCCATTTAGGCAGCAAGAATGAGATAATGAGGGGTCTGACAGTGAAGCAAGGATGGATGAACTAGCAACCGTCGCTTTTCTAATGCCGTCAGCGTTGGATTCATCTTCCCGAAATGTTTAAAAAGTTTGGCTCTCCAAAACTCAAGTGTAACGTATCATTTAACACTGCGGCGGTGCTCAAACACACATGATCACAAAGTTGTTTTTCCTTTCCACTTTAACCCCCTTCCTTTAGCATTGAACATCGTTGACCATATGCTCTCTTGTCCTGCTTTAGCTCAAAAACGGAACATCTTATTACTTACATCCTAGTAGCCATCGTGCACAATTAAAAAGCCAAATGCCAGGCAGCAGGTGTGAGTGTCAAGCGCTACAGTTGTTATATTTCTAGCAGAGTGTTAATTCTTCCCTTCTATAATTTTATTTGTTTCAGGACTGAATCCATGTATGTAGGCTCTCAACCCTCGTTCTCTGTTAGTAAGCCAGAGACTGTCTGAGCAGCGCTTGGGGCCTCATGGGAAAGCTCTTCATCACAGAGCACAATAAAAACGAAATGATTCACAAAAACACGGAGAAGCAAACCAAAATATGTTCATTGTTCTAACTTGGTAAGCTTCATTGATGGTTAATATGTGTAAGAATCATAAAGTCACAAAGCAAACATCACGTCATGTCAGTCCTTAGAAGGACGAGAGATTGAAACAGAAGGACACTCATTTTTACTTTTCTAATGATGCTTTAATGTTTATTTTTGAACCCATTCACTGTGGTCTTTGTGTGCTTGTCCTGGCAGCATCTGGTGCAAGTTAGGAACCAGCCTTGGACAGGACAGTCACCTGCTAACACTTGCTGGCCATTTAGAGTCCATAATCAGGCTAAAATACATGTAGTGGGGTCTAATCATCGTGCCTGTGGGCTCCCCCTTCCTCACAATGGTTTTCACATATTTCAGCTGTGTCGTCCGCTTGGTTCTTTGCTCATCTGAATTACGGTTATTGCAAACTCCAGAAGAGCTGAAGCAGTGTGCGCCCGAGCTTTTTAACCTGAATTTATAATAGGCTGTTTCACAACTCTGGCTCGGTCAATCGTTTTATGACCTTTTCAAGATGGCCCATTAGTTTCCAGGCCAATAATCTGATTGAAATAAAAATTATCCCCCTGATAGCCATTTGTGCGAATGGATGGACTGTGTCTCCACTCAGACAATGCTTCCCAAACAGACTCCCAATCCTCAAGTGAGTCGTGGCATTTTGAGATGCAAGTTACAGCAAATTAGATGGAAGGCAGTCTAATGCCGGCAAGTGGACCACAGGGAGCGTTGTGGTCAGTATGCACGTGGGCTTTCATGCATCATGTGGGCTCTTTACGTGTGTGAAGGCTCCTTTTTATTATGCTTTACTTGCCTGATGTGCTGGCAGTAGATTTGGTTTGTCTAGAACTAATAAACCAAGCTGATGGGTTGCCCCTTTTTTTTTTTTTTTTTTACCTTATAGTTGCCGTGCTTTATCCATGGCTCTGTTAATGACCACAGGTGCATTTTCTTTGTTTCTTATATATATATCCTCACATGCACTTAGCTTCATGTAACCTTGAGTCATCTGCAGTTTGGGGTCTTTGAACATCAAACCCCCTCACCCAGGTGACCCGCCCAAGGTTGACCAGGGCTCAGCTTTGTCCAAGTAGCATTCACATGCCATGACTTACCCATCCTGATCTACTGCCGTTTGGATATTTATTATGGCTGTTTTTCTGCTACCCCCATTTTGTAGAAGACCCTGTGGTAAAAATAGGCCACAAAGTGCTTGCATCCTACTATAACAGGCTTGCACTGTCCACACCATCCCTGTCTCTGTTACGTTTGGCTCTCTTACACTTGCTGTGCTTCCCTAATCAATGTCGGCTCCAGTGTAACCACCTCGTGTAATGCTTCTGTCACAATAAGAGTTACTATACTGTGTTGTGAGTAGCATGAAGACACTCGAGCAAGGAGGATAACAGAACAGGGAGACACAAGGCACTACGAAAATGTGGGAATCACGTTACCTGGCAGGCAAATCAGCAGTCCTCAAGTGGTCCCGGTGAAATGTCCATACTATAGCAAAAACGCTTTTGCCATTCAGTTGCTCATATTTTTGCATGATGGGATTTTCAAAGTAGATCATTCTGAACGTGAAATACAGAAATCTCCTCCTAGCTGAGAATGACCTATAGCTTTCTGTTTTTTTTTTTTTTTTTTATAATGCTGAACCCCACAGCGCACCATCTTTGCAGAACAAATCAGATGCATATGTCTTCCATACAGATTGTTTATAGCTTTCCATGTGCACAGGCCGTATGTTCCTAACAATATATAGTGTAGCAAACCCTCATATCTATGGCAAGATGAACATTTAACACTGTGAATGCCAGATATCAGAAAATAACAAGGATATCATCTTAAGATAACAGGTAAGGTGTCTGGAAGCGTATCTTATTAGCAGGTGTCATCCTGCTGCCGAAACAATAATGAGTTTATAAAGGAATTGGTCCTAGGACGTTGGGAGACACTTACTCAACGACAGAAAAGGTAAAGGACAAAGAAAAGGCCTGGCATAATCAACAAGCCTTGTCTGTGTCTGCCAAGGCTCATTCTGTCAAGTTAACCTTTCCTAATCCCTGGTTGGCAGGGCTGTCCAGTTTTTATGGGGAACACCCTCAATAAAAGTTTTTGTAAATTCTGTATTATGTCTGAGCGATGTGAGCCTCTTCCTGGGCTGATACCTGCCCAGCACCAAGGGGCTACTAGTATAGGCGCTTGGCATCTCTTTACAGCTGGTTCACAATAAGGATGTGCCCACCTCACACTGGGGCACAAGCTGGTGGAGGGCTTGTACTTTGAAGGCCGTCTCATAGCCTGTCTTGCACACAGTGTTCACTCCCCCGATCCCCGCCAGTTCTGTAATATGTGGTATCGTGTCACCCACCTCCAAACTACAGCACACTAACACACACACATATTAACAGCTGGTCGTCCTGATCTGAACACAATAAAGCTTACCATGTGTGGTGTGCTACTTTTGTACAGATTTGCTCTTTTTGTCCTCCCCCTCTTTTCTGTCACCCTTACTATTACTTGTCATGATGCTAATGGTGTTTCTTTATTATTGGCTTCTAATAATAACTGAAGTCAATTATGAATTAATCATAAAATGATACGCTCTCAGCTTTCATTACGAAGTGAAAGAAATTGGCGGTAAAAGCTGCTTTCCAGTGCTGTCAGGAATCTTTAACTCTCATTATAATTACCTTTACTGTTGTGCACGATGTGTCCCAAGACTTTAAAAAGTCTGAAGGATCTGGGGATTTGTTGGTGATCAAAGGAAAAGGATATCCAGGAGAGGTCTGGGTAATTTGAGGGCCTCCGTGGCCACCACATGCAAGAAGCAGTACACCGTCTGAGAGAGCAAGGCTTCCCAAGGGATCAGGAGAGGGCTTCTTGAGCAGACCTGGTCACAAAACTGTTTGAAATAAGAATGGGAGAGGCAACAACAAGAGGAGATCTGATGAAGACAAGCATATGTGAGGTGCAAGGGGATGGATGTGCAGCTGCTGGACTTTAGTAGAGAAGCAGGTTCAAAAATCAGAGAGAAGGAGAGCAAGTGGGAGCTGGTAGGACATCTGCCAAGGCAGTCTGAGCGTGCTGGATGATCACCTCTCATTTGTCAGATTCTTTATGTTCTTCTTCAGGACTCTTGTGAAGTCTGGAGGGAGGTGGGAGTGATGAGTGCAACATGGGAAAACTGTTGAAGAAACGTTTTTGGAGGATAATGGCATCTGATTGCATTTTAGAATATACAGAGGAGGCCAGATTTGAAAATTCAGTTGACAAAGTCTTGATGTAAAGAGAGCTCATCCTAATGTTTTGGTTTCTTGCATTTGCTCTTGGCAGTACCTCATTTAGTGTTGCCATCAAAAAAAACATCATGTGTAAGAACAAAGAGTTACGAGGTATGTTGAGGACCGTGGACAAGGTGAAGATTTAATGGTCATTTCATGTAGCTGGGCCCAGCATAGTCAGCTTTTGCGTTGAGTGTGAATGTTCAGTTAGTTGGTATCCATGTGTTGTTGTTGTTTTTAATCTGGAGACTCTAGTTTTGTTTCACATTCCTATTTATGTGAAAGTTGGGGTAACTGGAGTCAGAAGATGAGCCTCATTTCAGTGGGTTTCCCTGTCATGGCCTGGATTGGTCTTTATCTTGCTGTCAAGACTGGCCTAAGCCCATTGGGTAAGCAGACGGACGGAAGAAGCCTTCCTCCCCAGATATTTCCTGCACATTCACTGTTAAAGCAAAAGATGCCACTTTGTGATGTCGAAGGGACAACTCTGTGGGAACTCCAACATGTTTACAAGTACAAATCAGGCTTAAATTGGCCTGCAATTGGTGACATTTTTCTAATATAAGACAAGCCAGTATGAATTGTTTGCCATTATGTAGGTTATTAATTTTACAAAAGGGGAACTTTCTTCGACATTTTTCTGTACTTAGGTTGTTTCACGCTGTGAAAAGTAAAGAAAATTGTTATGGTGTCATGATATCCCAAAATGATTGGAAGAAGGAAAAAAAACAGTTCTGTGGTAGCAGCCGCATGTTTTTGTGTTTGGTGTCTATGGTCACACCATTTCTGCCTCTTGTTTTTAATACACCAGGTACCCCAACTCTCCATCCCTTCTTTAAATGCAACACCTGTATGGCAGCAGAGTGTCAAGTTAAGGTAGGAAACCGAAGCAGTGAAGCAGACAGCAACCTTGAATAACCGAGGCTGCATTTGTACAGGCGTGCTATTGAGAGATGCTCTAGATGACATGCTGTGTATTCATGGAGGATGGAGTTTGTGACGGCTCTGCAGTTGTACTTGTAATCTGCCGAGTGAGACCTCCCAGCAGCACGATGACACCTGTCTAGAAGTGGGCTAGCATGCTGCCCAGTGATGTGCACACCAAGTGTTGTCCTGGCCTGGGGCAGCCCAGGATGGCTGGGCTGCATGGTGCATCGTGTCGGGCAGAAACCTCTTAGGAGTCCCCTAATGAGATTCAGTGCATTTCTGGAACACCCCCTGAACACTGTCCACTTATTTTTATTGGAGTCACCAAAATAGTGGGATATTTTTTCATGGTATCCAGTGACACAACCTTTAGCTCTTTAGAACTTCAGTCGTTATTGTGATGAGGTGCTAATGGATTTTTTTTTTAAAGAAATTAACATTTAAAAAAAAGAAAGGTGCCCAAAAACCAGTAGTACCAGAATGGCGGTGCTGCTGACATGAATGAGGGTAATCCATGAGGGTCACCTTCATTATACCACCAAGCTAATCAACATGCAGTAAATGCTCTAGTTAGCCAAGTACTATATCTGTGGATTTGTCAAACATGGTCACTTGCTCTCAAAGCCACTCTCGGAGGCAGGACACCTATGGCTGCAGAAGGGCTTTCATCCCACTAAGTTTATGGCCTTTAATTGAAATTATAACTGAATTAGTTGGTTGTCTGAACAATCCACCTGCCACATCAAAAATGCTTAATCCTGCCTGCTAATGTGTTCCCAAATGTAGTGCCTCCAATGTATCACCAAATTATAAAAATAGTGGAAAAATCTTACTGTGTGTATCACGTTAGCGATTGTAAGGTTTATAGTAGGGGACTCTCGTTGACAAATAGTGATGAGTGAACGCTGCAGAATCACACAGTGGATTATAATGGTGCAGTGGTCTTCTAAGGGGATGTCTGACGATGATGATGGACTGAGTATTGTGGCCACAGATATGATCGGTGTGTGAAGCAGCACTGCTAACCACTGCGCCACAACCAACAAAAGATGCAAACGGAGCGAATATGACAAAGAAAATACAACAAATGGCCACAAACTAGCAATAAGTTAGAAGTTACAGAACATTGTGCCCATAAAGCTCCAGCCTTGGGGTGCACTTATTCACCTGCTTCTGTTTGGTTCCAGGGAGTCATTTATAAAACTTGCAGCTACTCTCAGTAATGGACTGTGAGCTGTGTGTACCCAGGACCATAAGATCAAAACAGCTGACTAACAAACAGGGAGGCTGGACTGTACATTTACCAGCACTGCTTGTCAGTAATTGAAATGTAAAGCACCAGCATTATTCAGAAAGGTGCATAGCGGGGCTGGTGACCCCAGGCCCTCACTTGGCTGTGCTTGATGCTGCTGTGATAGGCTTGGGCTCCCATAACCCTGACCTGAGTGAGTGAGTGAGTGAGTGAGTGAGTGGATGAATGTATTATTCCAAATGTGTTCCACATGTTAGCCCCATGAATGGACCGGGCAATACTGAGAAATGCAATGTGGAAAGGTAGTTCTGCCTGAAGTGCCAGCAGGATGGAAAGTGAAGGAAGGCCATGATTAGAAGTCCCAATAGTTGTGGGGCTTTGCTTTATAATCAGTTTAACTTAGAGCTTCAGTCCCCTTTGGTTAGAAATCTCAGGAAGCAAAGAACTTTCTCAGTATTTATCCTGGCAGGGCCCAAAATCCTTTCTACCCAGAGTTTAAAATAATAGAGAAAAAAAAAGAGTACAATAAAAAGGATAAGCAAAATAATAAATAATAATAATAGGTACAAGAATATGATGGCGGAAAAATATCTACTGTATATGAAAGAATCATATTTTCTGAGGAAGTTACATGAGTGTAATGCATAATGAATGCACAGACCAGCGTGACGTAATGAACACTGATTGAACTTCATGGCTGCCTGCAAACGCATTGGAAAAGGGAAGCTTCCGCCAGATCCTTTAAAATCTTGCCAGGCTCATCTTCATGTGAATGGTGGAAACTTGAATGACACTCCTTACAAACTGAATATAATGTTACAGTGCACATCTCATCAAATGGAAATGAACTCTTCTCTATTGTGAATTGTTACAAATAAAATCATAAACAAGAAATATGGCTAAAGCTAGGAATGGTTGAGTGTCAAGAAGCACACCCACGTAAAGAGCTGGCCAGACATTACAAGACAGGCGTGCTTACTCTGTTTGTGACCACCTGTACTGTAAATCGCACAGAGTCCAGCCTTCCCTGTCTTCAGCGATTCACTGTCCACACCTGCTCTCAAACCTCCTGTATCTTGCTCTCCCATGTATTTTCTCTTTCTTGCTTGTGCAGTTGCGCCTTTTCTTGTCCTTCCTTCATCTGTCTTCAATTTTGTTGCTGGCTACCCCATTAATGAGAACTGCCTGGGTGTTCTATTGTGAGCATATGTTGTACCACAGGTCTCCATTACAAGCAAATCCTAATTGTTCATTAATCTGCTTTTAAATTCTTCTTCACATAACAGTTTAAGAAGTGACAGAATTAGCAAGTGTTATTAGGTTGAAGTGACTGTACATCCTAATTATATGCCAGCCTTGCCTGGAACTGTAGTAAAGACCCTCTTAGGCAGCCTTGCACATATTTAAAAGCAGAATGTTGTTGTGTTTCACTTTTAAAAGTCACTCCAGGCAAAGCAGTTCAAATGCTTGTTAATGATGAGAGAGAAACTGAATATTAGATCTTTATCAAAAAAGGTTCAGTAATAATGTGTGGGGCAGGCTGCCTCCTACTCCTGGGTCTTCAACCCAACATGTCTTGCAAAGTCTTTGTGTGACACAAACAGGCAAGATGTATTGAGAACGATTCCTTCACGATCAGCCCAAGTGCTCTGCCTCAGCACAAGTGCACGGATACACATTGACTGGAGACAGTCATATGTCTTGTCACTCGCGCGGATACCACCTGGATAAGTAGTCTTATTGGGACGTACAACATCATTTAAAGCAGGCATCCATATGAGTGGTGTCTGTAGACCTCCTGCCCGAGCAGCATGACAGTGCAGAGAGTGGGTGACGACAGGCTTCCCCTCCGCCGCACGCTGGTCACACTCCACAGCAGCAGTCTGTCAGGAGGCCTAGCAGATAAGCTGCACATAAACACTAGGCTCTTTTACAAGGGCAGCACATGAGTTTGTGCAGGCTTTGGTCAGAAGACAAAAGGTAATAGTCGACATTAAACATTTCCCTGTGTAAAGAGGGAGAGCAACTACAGTATGCGGAAAGAGAGTCACTGCTAAACTGGAGGATGTGCCCCTCATTATGCTCACTTATTGTGGTTACAGATTGCGCACAGTAAATGTGCATTATACGTAGTTCAAATTCTAAAAAACTAAACTCGTGTTAATCTGGGCTTTGAGAATTCTCAGTTTCATAAGGACAGATCCATTGCCCTTGACGGATGTGAAAATGATAAGAAAGCATAACAAATGTAAAGCAAACCTTTGACTGTTTTATGGCAGGAAGAAATGTTCTCTGTGTTGCTGCGTCCTGATAAGCCTGATAAACTCGAGCTTGAACAGACTGGAACAGATGGTCTTCAGTTTCTGCCTGTCGCAGCCAGTACTGCTGATTTGAACATTTCTGTTAACTTACATAAAGCATCTCTAGTAGAATGGCCTGTCTTTACATTATAATGCTCTTTTATATATCTTTTAAAACTGTGACCTGAAAAGAATCCTCAGAAATGAATTCTGGTTTACTCATTTATTTGTTTTTCACACATAAAAAGGTACACAAAGCTTTTTCAGTGCCCTTTCACTCAGAGATCATCTCCACTAAAGACGGCTTATAAACGTTGTGGAAATAATTCAAAAAGAAAAAGAAACTCCACAAAGATAAAGTTTTGGAGACTGTCCCTGAATATTGTCCTGCGGACAAAAGGATGCAATATGATCAAAAGTACTAGAAAAAATGAGTAACAGTTGACAATATGGTTGTTACAAAATGGTGTTTATATATGAAATGGATGATGGGAACAGGAACTGGTTGGCAGGAAATGACGATGTAATCAGGAACCAGAAACAGCGTCATTATGGAGGAAGCGGAAGTGATGTCCATGGGGTTAATTGGAAGTGATGCCACCCACAGTCACCGGAAGTGACGTTGTGGCAGCCATTTTGAAACCCGGAACTGGCTGCCATTATCTTTCTTCTGTTTTCCTGTTGGGAGAAGAGGTTCAGGTAAGTACCACGTGATAATCCTTCATCTCACGATGTTTCACTCACCTTTGAACTTTTTGACTGCCTCCCAATGGCACCTGTGTGACAACGTGCATCTTACCTTGGAAGACAGAGGTGTAAACAGAGTGAACCTGACATTTGCATTTGCTACTATTTAATGCCATACCGTGTGCCACATAAATATCAGGGGACTCATTTTCTGTTTTACAGGAGTGTGAGTGGTGGTTAGTCTTTGAGCCTTTTAAATATGGAATAGTGACCTCGTCTAGTCCTCATCTTTGAGTAGCTGATGTTGGTGTAACTATAATTTATTCTATGATCATCTTTTACTTGTGACTGTAGTACTGCAGTTTGTAATGCATGTTGTGTGAGGGCCTTTTTATACTTACATATACTGTAAACAGATCCTCACTCTGGGCTGGGTCATGTTTTTAAAATAACTTGGCTCTGATGGCGTTGCCCCTGGTTTAGCTGGCAAAAGTGTTTCACATTATGTTCCCCTCCATTTCTTAACCCACCTATTCAGTTCAGGGTCACAGGAGGCCACCACGTATCCCAGTGGGAACAAACCCTTGATGTAGCATGTAGCATGGGACCATCACAAAGCACCCCTTTTGTTGAACCATTTGGACATTTCCATGATTGCACAGGAGATGCACATGACCCAGCTCCAGAGTTTGCACGTTCTCAGCACATATGCATGGGTGAGCGTGTGAGTGTGGGTGGTAAATGCTGGTCTTCACTTCTGCACGGCGGTGTTGGCACAGGCTCTGTTTTGAAAGTGCATCGACCGCTGTAAAGCCCAACTATCTTCAGCTGCTCCATTCACAGTCTCTAGGCTTCAGTGTTTTGTGTTTTATTATTATTAGCAGTAAATATTCATGCCTTCATTGTACTGTATGTCGTACTGTAGTTCATGCCAAGGATTTGGTGTTTACAACAATAATTACTTGATTATCTGAGTATACACAAGTTTTCAATTCAAATGTTTTGCTTTTATTTTGGAATTTAAGTATGAATCCCTCAGGATTTTGAATTGTTTTCCTGATTAGCAGTTATTCATAATAAATGATTGTTGCTTACATTTTCCCTCTTCTTTACGGATGATGAGATGTCTATTGTATGTGTAAAAGCAAAGCAAACATTGCCATCTGTTTTTGACAAATAATGCGGCTTTATTCCTTCATCTACCCCGTAGGCAACTCTCTGACTGACTGACAGCCACCCCTTTGTTGTGTTTGTTTATTCAGGGAGTCTCTCCGATTCCAATCGACATTCCACTTCACCCGGTGAAATCTCTCGACCTCAAACATTAAGGCGCCACAGACAGTTTGGTTCCAGCCAGCCTCTAACCAGTGCTTACATTTTAGCAAATGAACGTAACGTTTTCCACACCAGCCTTGTAGAACTGGAAGTAGACGTGTTCACAAGTGCTTTGCTAGGAACACCACTTTAGCATGCGGCATTATTACCACCAGCTACATCTCCACACAACACAGTCTTCCATATCAAATTCTCTAACAGAAGCTTGAGAGAAAATCGGAGTCCAAGCAGTAGATTGTTTTAAAGACGATTTTACAGTATATAGTGCCACACTTAGTACAAGTTTCTCAATTCGGAGTCAAACTAACCATGCAGTTCAACCAGTTAAATAAAATCTCCCAGTACTGAGAACACCAGGAAGTCCATTTTATGGACTGATTGAAAAACAGTGGACATCAACATCACTACTGTGCAAAAGATGGCTTTCCTCTGAAACAAAAGCATGGTTGTTAGTAAAAAGCAGTTACACGTGTATTAAAAAATAAAATAAAGTAAAATTAAGCCACCAGTGGCTTAGCCTGGTATTTGCTTAGGAAGACTAAAAAACGCAGTGGACATGCTCTACCTCTGATGATCCCCAGTGGACTCCTGTGGCCTGTGCAGGTCTCATTGGTGTTCTAAAAATTAGAAGAGTTAAAAACAAGCAAATTTATCAAGCCAGGGGTATAAACAGATATTACAAAAAACTTCCAAAAAGTAGCAAGGTTTTCTATAAGAACTCTAAAGTAAGGAGGAGTCCAAGTGTCCTAAGGCGTGGCCCGTGTTTCACTTAGGACTTAGTGGCCATGAACTGGACACTGGTGGCATGTTGCCTCATATCAGACATGCAAACTACAATGTCATTGTGTTCTGTACATGTGACAGTAAACTTGAAAGGGATCTTTACTAATAAAATGAATATTTAATGAGTTATACTGAATTTTTTTTGTGTTTACAAGGAAGGCACAGGCTAACCGGGCAAAGCAGGTGTAAGTCACAAAGCCATGAAATACCAAATGTGGAGTAAAGTCCCCCCTGCTACTAAGAGCAATACACTACAGTATTGGTTTGTGTGTGACTTCAGTATGGATCCTTGGGTGAAAACACACCTTAATGTTTAATCTTAAAAGATTGATATTGAGGGAGGTAACCAAAATCATCATCTAATTCCAGAAAAGAGGTTGTTTGCCAGTGAACACAATGAAAATCAATTTTCCAAACCAAAGGGGCGTCAGACTGTTTGGCGAGACAAGCAGCACTTCTTCTGGCCCACACCCAGGAGGTGATTTGATTTTGTTTCTCTCTTTCGTTGTGACCTCCTAGTAGTTCACCTTTCTTCACGTCAAGTCAGACTTACACAGTACATCATGAATACAGCACAATGGAAGTCTTACTTGCATATCTCCTTAGGACAGTTGACAATATCAAAATAAAGAAACAAACTTCCTCCTGCAATGGCCTGGCACCCTGTCCAGTTAATTTTCCTGCCTTGTGTCCACTGCATGCTGGGAGAGGCTCCACTGCTCCATAACCCTGCTCTGAATAAGCAATAAGTAAGTATACAGAGTTGGTATACAGTGTACCATATGGGGGATATTGGAGGTCTTTAATTATCCTGTTCTTTTTTGTAAGGCAGCAAACCATGTACACGCCCCGAGTAGACGGCAGGAGGGGGCCTTTAGTATTCTGTGCCGTCTCCACCACCCGCTCGAGGTAAAGTTCAGACGAGAAGTCCTCAGAGCAGTGGTGCCTGTACAGATGGTGACTGCACTGACACACTTGACCAAAAGCAGCTTGTTTAGCCTAATGCTGCTGGGAGCTGTCGATGTTGGTATTGGCATTGGCACACCACCCTGTGAAATGTTAACGTTATCATAAAATAATCAAAATAAATGATGGAATGTACATACATATTAATGAGAACAGTAATGAGTAAACGGAAGCAGACATTACACTTTACAAAAGAAATTCCTAATTAGTTCTGAGAGATATACAGATGTCTGGACTTGCATAAATTGGGACCTGGCACTTAAATGAAGAGCTATCATGTAAGTTTAGCATTGACCAACAACAACAAATGGCATTTTCCTTTAGCACCTGTCATTTACACTCAAGGTGAACCACTAGTATGCAGATGGCTGATGAGAAGTAAACCTCTGTGTGACTTTATAAGCATATGCTGTCCAGTTAGTCTCAACTGGTTTCATTACTTTTCTAATCTAATTACTCCAGTATAAAATTACAGGATGCTGGAGCCAACCCTGCAACATCAAGGCAGGAAGAGCAATGGACATCTCACTCACATCAGGGGTCATCAGTCAATGAAAGTGCACCTCTTTGAGATGTGGGAAGGAAGGGGCTGCTCGGTGAAATGCCACACCAGCTGTACCTCTGAAGTATGGCGCTAAGCTCTGTATGGCTGTGCTGCGCGTGTCGTTGTCCGGAGTTCAGACAAGCTTCTTAAGCGGGTACACACTCTCGGGACGCAAGTTCAAATGCAGTGGCGCTGGCATGGCCTCGTGACGTATTCCTATGACAATTTGGCCCACTTACCAGCTTGATGGTTGCACATTTCCTTATAGTTTTTTCTTTCTTCACTCCTTTTATTTATTTTTTTTCTACTTTATTATGCTGACTTTGTTTGTTATCAACAATAACACAGTGGTGTCTGATGTCCCCGTCCCCGCCCTCCCCCCTTCCCTTTGGGATTTTGCCTACCACTGTCCATGGCACAAGTTTATTTGACATAAATGATGTATTCTGTATTTGTTGGACCAGTTATTAAGTTACCTTATGCAGCCTTACCTTTCCAGGTTGTGAGCATGTGGAACAATAGTAAATATAAATTTAAATCATTAGTGCCGTATGTCGCCAGACACTTAATTGCACAGATGTTGTCAAACACTGCCAAGCAGTAATGAGAGATGTCACCGTGCACTTGTAGTCCGACTCTTCGTTAACAGCGTGTTCTGTACGTGTTAGCATTGAGAGAGACAATCCTAGTGAAATGACCACACTGTGTACACTTCGACAGAGTAGAGCGTTTCTTCCTGTAGAGCTCATATAACACTGTAATAATCGCAAATGAGATGTTTAACAGCAATAATGTCACATTTAAAGTAAATGTAATCACTTCAAACACCACGTCTTCAGACTTGCAGAAAAGCCAACACAGAGGTTGGAGCTGCAGCAGCACAGCCACAGAGGGCCGCACTCAAATCCCAGCCTGGGCGCTGCTGGTATGGAGTTGGCATGTCTGCCCAGGATCCTCGTCCCAGTGAAGGGCAGGCAAGGTGTCAGGTGACTGACTAACCGTGTGAAGGACCACCAATCCCACTAAAGTTAGTTCCTACCTTCGAACTAAAACCAAAGTTTAATACTTGGAATGGACAATGTAATTGTAAGACGTCCTTGTTGAATTCTTCTTTTTCAGAGTTGTGTTTGCCTATCTGAAGTATTTAAAGAAATGCCTCCCTTTTTAAGACCCCTTATAAGTGGCAAACATGTAGTAAGCAACCAAAATCTATTCTGACACTAACAGACAGGATTTCATCTTAATAAAACATTTGACTTTACATGACTGTGAAATATCAATTTAAAATAATCCATGAAAATGAATGGTGTAGTATTAGACATGCAAACATCTGTAAAATAGCTGTGATAATGCTGAGCAGTGTATAAAAATGAATTTGTTCTGCCTCCTTATCAGGCTGAATTGATAGCAGTTGAGGAAATCAATGGAAAAACAGGGACAGCTTAGTTTGAAAGGAGCCCTTCAGGATTTTAAAGAAGGACGCGTCTTTGAGAGGCCTGGCGACCACTCCTTGCTAGAGGAGACGTGATCTGTTAGGGTGTTCCAGCGGTAGCAGTCATCTGGGGGCCACTCCACTCCTAACCTTGAGAGCGTGGCCACTTTACTGGGAGGTGTCTTGCAGACCCCACCTCAGAGCGTCACGCAACACTGGTGAATATACTGCAACTGGCGGTGGGCTTGCTTATCAGTGGGTCTCTCATGTCTTCGTGCTTGCTGTCATTTTATGTGACTTAATTTTTTTGGACTGTGCACAAAGACCAGAGTGTTCATTTTAAACGTTAATCAGTACATCCATCATGTTGACAGGACTGTGACATTCAAACAGGTTTTACTATCCTTGAATCACTGCTTCCTAGCTGCAAGTGTATGAGGACCTTTCAGTGCCCCCCACAGTAGGCCCTTAAGCTACATCTTGTAAACCTGAATAATGTGTTTGTTCGCTGAGAGGAAGGGTACTTTGGTTAGAAAGAAGAAGTGTCCTTCACCACATCTTTATTTACTCATATTGAAATAAAAGACATGAAGGCTCTGAGGGAAAGCAAAGGGCAAAGAGTGGTACTTTACTGTTCAGATTTAATGGGACCATTTGTGTCCGCTTCATGCTACCTTCATGACTTTACAGTTTAATAATAATAATATATTTAATTTATATTGCTCGCTCTTGTGCTCATAGTGCTTCATCAACAGTTCAATATGCACAAAAGAAAAAATAGCACAGCAAAAGGTCCAGTTAGTACCACTGGGAACAAGCTAATGTCACACATTAAAGATCAGGTAGTGTTTTCATACACGAGACACCAAGCTCCAAATTAGAGTAAGCAATCGTACACAAACACAAAATACTAGAAGAGGACTGATAGCAACCTCATTTGTGTAGGGTTACATTTAGACATATCAACATGTTTTTGAAATTGTCCACAAGAATACCTGTCAGGAAGGAGGACTTGGTCAGGGCAGATCATTTAAGGTGACCCCTGTTTTGCGGAGGACAAGGATAAAGAACGGGTTAGAGCCCAACCCTTGAGGGATATTTGACATTCCACTGGTTTTCTCATGATGTTTAGGTTGTATCTAACAATTGCAGCCAGACCACCAGTCTGACCTCAGCAGCGAAGTGCTTTGCACTAAACAGCCCACACAACAACAACATTTATTTATATAGCACATTTTCACACAAATAATGTAGCTCAAAGTGCTTTACATGATGAAGAAAAGAGAAATAAAAGACAAAGTTAGAATTAGAATAAGACAACACTAATTAACATAGAATAAGAGTAAGGTCCGATGGCCAGGGAGGACAGAAAAAACAAAAAAAAACTCCAGATGGCTGGAGAAAAAAAATAAAATCTGCAGGGGTTCCAGGCCATGAGACCGCCCAGTCCCCTCTGGGCAATCTACCTAACATAAATGAAACAGTCCTCTTTGTATGGTGGTCATATAGACTTCTGGCCTTTAATCCATCAATGTAGGAACATCATGGTGCTTTGATTAGGTGGTGGTGGCGCAGATTGCCACCGCAGAAAACCGGGAAAAGAAACAGAAGAGAGAGTAGGGGTCAGTACAGATTTTAGAGCCACCATGAATAGTTATTATGATGAATTGAACATACAGAGCGTCAGGATTAAATTAAAATGAAATTGTGAGAAGGCCATGTTACAGTAATGTGTTTTCAGCAGTGTTTTAAAGTGCTCTACTGTATTAGCCTGGCGAATTCCTATTGGCAGGCTATTCCAGATTTTAGATGCATAACAGCAGAAGGCCGCCTCACCACTTCTTTTAAGTTTAGCTTTTGGAATTATAAGGAGACACTCATTTGAGGATCTGAGGTTACGATTTGGACTATAAGGTGTCAGACACTCCGATAAATAAGATGGGGCGAGATTATTTAAGGCTTTATAAACCATAAGCAGAATTTTAAAGTCAATCCTGAATGACACAGGTAACCAGTGTAGTGACATCAGAACTGGAGAAATGTGTTCGGATTTTCTTTTCCTAGTTAGGATTCTAGCAGCTGCATTCTACACTTGTTGCAAATGTCTTTTTTGGGTAGTCCTGAGAGGAGTGTGTTACAGTAATCTAGGCGACTGAAAACAAAAGCGTGAATTAATTTCTCAGCATCTTTCAATGATATAAGAGGTCTAACTTTAGCTATGTTTCTTAAGTGAAAAAATGCTGTCCTAGTGGTCTGATGAATATGCGATTTAAAATCCAGGTTACAGTCAACAGTTACTCCTAAGTTCTTTACCTCCGCCTTGACTTTTAATCCTAATGCATCAAATTTATTTCTGATAACATTGAATCCATTATTGCCAATCGCAAAAATTTCTGTTTTCTCTTTATTTAGCTTGAGAAAATTACTATTCATCCAATTAGAAACACAAGTAAGACATTGTGTTAGTGAAATAACAGCATCTGGGTCATCAGGTGCTATTGATAAGTAAAGCTGTGTGTCATCAGCATAGCTGTGGTAGCTCACGTTGTGCCCTGAGATAATCTGACCTAACGGAAGCATATAGATTGAGAAGAGCAGCGGACACAGGATAGAGCCTTGTGGAACACCATATAGGATATCATGTGTCTTTGAGATGTGATTACCACAACTAACAAAGAATTTTCTCCCTGCCAGTTAGGATTCAAACCAATTTAAGACACTGCCAGAGAGGCCCACCCATTGACTAAGGCGATTTCTAAGAATATTATGATCAATGGTGTCAAATGTGGCACTCAGATCTAAGAGGATGAGAACAGATAAATGGCCTCTGTCTACATTTACCTGCAAGTCATTTACTACAGAGCTGCACTGTCTGAAGATGCACAAACAATACAAAGACTGCCATCCAGTGTAGATTCATAAAGGGGTAGTTAGTGCTTCGTCCTGTGATGGACCTTCTCTTAAACAAAGCAGTGGTAGAGCTGCAGAGGCCACTGTGCACAGATCCATACCCGGGCTTTACTTCAACGCAGTGGTCTACACTCCTCGTTTCTTCTGACTTTTCAACAGCCAGAGTGCGCTGTACAAACGGTTCACATTACATAATACAAAAGCTCTGCAGCACCCGTGCTCTGGAGCTGTTGCGTGGTATCTCTGACAGCCACTCAAATCCCAAACAAGCATCTGCTGTATGTTATATATCTATTCCACAATGTCCGTTGGGTGTCCTTGCAGAGACAAAGATGATTTGGTTCACTAATCAGTGTGGCCTGTTGGTCTAAGGGCTTTTACTTGAAATCACACACCCTTGAGTGTGTCATAAGAAAACACATTCACACTAATATACTATGGCTACTGTATGTAAATGTAAAAAGTGCTAAGGTAATCCCCCTTTGAGGTCGACAGTTTGAATCTAAGAAGGACCAATGTCAACCTGGTGTAGCAGCCATAGAAGGGCTCATGCCTTAGCCACAGATACTGAGGGAAAGAAGTGGATGACTTAAGGAGCGAGTCTGTTGCTTCTAGCGCTGTAGTCATGTCATCATCTTGCTTTGAAGGAGGCCGACGAGCGCTCTCTCTGGGCTAAAAGTGCACTCCTTTATTAGTGCAGCTGAGGTGATCAGCATGGAGTCGCAGATTCAAGTTAATGCTGTGGTGGGCTAAGTGCAGACATTATAAATTATTGAAGCAGGTGACATTTAAATTTGTAAAGCACGGTAGTATATAAAATATATAAACAGTTTGTCTGCAGGCTTAATGAGTGACACGCACCTTCTGACAGTTGCATTCTGTTTAGACTCCGTGGCCTGTTCCCGAGCGTTAGTCGTGTCCTTAGCGGATCTGCTCGTCTTCACAGCTGCATCTTTCATGACAATGTTGTCAGTTTCCACCAGTTTGTAAATTCAAATGTCTACTTGCCTTGTGTTTGTAATCTGAGTATCTTGCTTGGTCTTGTGATTCCATCCAGATGCTCCTTCCACATTTGTAAACTGAAGACCAAGGGTCTCGTAAACACATTTTTACTTTAGTTAAAGCAACATTAGCAGAATTACACAGTGACAGAAGTGAGGAAGACCCTTACATAGTGATAGTCAGCTGATTTCTTCTGCATACCTGCTAAATAGTAATCTTAGTGAACAACTGATTATTTTAAGTTTGATAAGATTCTGATTTTGTCAATCATTCGCCAGCTCAGCCTCACTTAGACATTTGCCTTATTAGTACTTGTAAAGACTCTTTCTCTTTTTGTAGTCTTCATTTTTGCCAGTACCCCCTTCTAATCTACTGATTTAATGGTGCTTGCTTCATTTTTGAAAATGGCACTGTGGTCTAACAGACTATGTTTTGATGGCACTTTGTGCCAAAGAAATCACAAATTGACTAGCCACTTTAGTCTCAGAAGTTATTTAAAGTCTGGATGACTGCGTTTGTAGAAGCAGTGGTGCACAAACTGTTATTTAAAAGTCAATTTGGTTTATGTATTAATGACGCGGTGGGTTTGAATTCTCTCTGTTTGACACAGAAAAGGAGAGACAAGCTATTTTTGTCATTGCAGGTAATAAGGAGCCTTGCAGGCCGTGTCGATACCAGTGCCAGTGGTACAGTTCTGTCCGTTCATGTCACCTGATACATCCTGCACGGCTTTGAGTTTTTATACCTCGGCCTGCACTGCTACCCCTCCACAAAGCTCTGATCTCCTAGATCACATGCTTTTTCTTTACTTAATCAGTGACATTTGTTTTCCTGCTGTGCCCTGCTTTGACCCAAATCTGTCTTTTTTCTTACTGCTCTGGGTGGAGAACAGGACAGAGTGGCACAGAAGGTAACTTTGGCTCAGCACAGTTGCCCAGCAGTTAGCTCCCTGACTGCACCCTGGTCCCCTCTGCCTTTGCCACACGTCTGCACAGTTGGCAGGCCTAGCGTTAGGTTAGTGAACAGATCTGAGTCACAATTAGACGGATTAGATTTTCAATTTATTGTGTCCTGGGTGATTTTCTATTATTATTATTGTTATTCTTGTCATTTTAAATTTAAAGATATAAATTACAACTGTTCTGTCTTTTTTGCTTTGTAAATCTAAAAATCAAAGCTGAAAATGAGACCCTTCTCATAATATTGTTCTACATTTCAGATTTAAGTAGAAACAAAAAAAAAAAACAACAATGCATGGCCAACACTCTGCCTTTTCGATAGAGTAGAACGCAAACAGCACTTGATGAACAACAGGGAATTTCAGTGTCCTGTTCCGGATTTCACTTTTACACGAGCAAGGCTATTGTTCAAATGTGCAATCTGAAATGAAGCCGGCACTCAGTAGGGTATCTTCGAGTCACAGTACAAAAAGGCTAAAAGCTTATTTGGTACACTCGGTGTTGCCCACAGGGATGAATGAAGCTGGAGGTTATAGTCAATTTCAAAACAGATCTGACAGCAATGTTTTCGCCAAACCATGCTTACCATAATTTATACCTCTTAGTCTGTGGAGAATGTTAATATGTATCCCATAAAATAGCATTCTTTCAAACTATTTTTGTAAGCAAACAGAGAATCTTATAAAAAGTGCATCACAGAGAGCTGAAACAATGAAGGACTTGATATGGAATCCTGTAGGTGTGAACAGAGCTTTACTGACGTGTAGAGAGGTTGGACATTTTTTTTTTTATGTTGCCAAGAATGTGACGAGAAGCCACAAATGCACAAATCAAATCCCGATTGGCGCCTACACACCTGAGACTAACGGTTGTGTAACAGAACGCTCTTTTTATGCTGTCTCCCAACCAACAGTATAGATTTCCTTTTCCCTGTCCCAATTAACACAAAGCTTCCCCTTTTCCTATTTCTCAAACCCCCAAAACTAATCTGCTCCCATGGAGGTTGAAAAGGCCCCACTCTACTTTCTCTTTAAAGTCTGACCAGCAGGCCTACCCACTGTGCCACCAACAGAAAACAGTGATAGCTGTGGCAAGTATGGCCTTTTTATGTAATGCCTTACATTGACTGGCATGAATGCACACACACAGGGCACTGATGACCACAGCAGAACAATTCCAAATCTGTGACTTCTTCAAGATGCAGTATGGCCAACATCAAAACATGGCACCCAGCACAAACTGTACCAATACAAATAAGGGAAGAGTTGCTCAGGTGCTCTTGGGTCTTTGTGGCTGTTATTATTCAGAGTGCTGCTTCTGATAGAGCCATTTTTTGCCTTTAAATAAAGACGTCTGTGTGCAGACCCAGCACTTTGCTCTCCCAATAGGAGCGTCCGCATTCCCTATGAAGTCCTTTGAAGCAGCACACCACGCTTGTGGAGAATATTTTACCTTACTTCAAATCATTCCTAACCTGACACATTTATAGCTGCAGGCTCTTTGTTGGTACTTGCTTCTGCATAGATACTCAGTAGTCTGTAAAATATCAAAAGAACGAAGTGTAATGAATGAAGAAAATCTAGAACTTTATATTTCTGTAATGCCTTTTCATATTCGGTGATGTGTGAAACAGCTTTACAGCTATTACGCGGGTGCTGACATGCGCTTTTCGAAACTACTGGGCTGCAGAAAGGCTGAAATAGAACCAGGACGGCCATCAGTGACTAGCAGTGTGTGGTTTAGATTGCAGTGGCATGTGGCGGTGAGCAGAGACTCTTGGAACATACAGGCGCAGGGCTTCAGTAGTTTATCGGCACTTTAACAACAGGTGCCCATCCCTGAAGCGCAGCACAGTGTGCATTGGCAGCCACTTACATGGAGTCATATGTGTCGCTCTTAACCTAACCTAACGTAACCTAATTTTCTTCTTTAAGCCATTCTGAAGTGTGCTGACCTCATGTACTTCTCATGCTTTCTATGTGTCCCTCACATTGTTCCTTCACTTTTTAGCTCCCTTTCAGCAAGCTATTTTAGAGGATCGTTTCTGAAGTCTTTCATCTTTCTGGTCTCATCAGTGCTTCATTTGCCACCGTCCTTGGACCAAGGTAGCCCTCATTTCTCTCTTTAGTACTTTTCACTAATTGACATTACAACTCCCCTACTCTGCTGACACTGTCAATGTGCAGTGTGTGTATCTTCTGTAATAACATCAGCTCAGTAACTCAGAAAAGACTCATCCGTAAACCCTCTGTGTACATTTCACTGGTGTGGATTTGATGTGGCCGCCAAAGCCATTGCAGCGGGAACAGCAGGGTGTGGTGGTGCAAAGCAGCACTGTAGAATAGGAGTTTGTATCTGTAAAAGCCCCTTTACCTTCTGTGCACCTTACACTACCTACATACACCATTCCATCTTTTAGGGGGCTTTTGAAGGCTCGGCACAGTTGGTGGTAGGTATCGAGTGCTTCTCTTAGATCCGCTGCAGCAGTGCTCCTCTGGTTAGAATGCCTGGGCAGGAAGACATGGTGGAAGCTCCTCAGCTAACACCAAGCAAGCCCTTCAGTGTATTAACTGCTGCTTGACTTCTTGTGTTTGTAGATTTGAAAAATCATATTTTTTAAAGACCTCATTTCTTGATTTTAATAAACTATTATTTCTTATTTGTATTATACAAGTGATATTTGCTGAGCAGTCCCTCAGGGTTTGCTTGTGCTTTTTGAGTGTTTGTTTGAAGGGTATGAGGCCATGCACTACAGACGCACTCCAGTGTGTGTAGACATGGCGCTTGTCCCCTGCTTGCCCACCTAACATATCTGCATATTGCATATTTGAACTGCAGCAATAATTCAGGTCTTCTACCCCGAGTCCCATGATGTGCTAATAGATTCAATGGCAAACCTGAACTGCTTATGTATGCTGATGTCTGAATTTGAAGGGAAGATGAAATGAGAAACCGAGAAGAGAATTGTTTGCAGGGTGCAGGTGCAGCAGCCATCCAGGCGCAGGAGCTCTTGAATTGAATATAAACAATTTAAGAGTAAACTTCAGAGAAAAGGAACAAGGAAATGCCTATCACTCAGATCAATGCATAATGTTTAAAGTAGCAGCTCAAGATCAGAATAGTAGTGGGGGATTACTGTTTACTTTCTAATGGTCTGCAGCTAAAATCATCAAAGTGCCCAGTGCTCAATCAGGAGTTTCCATCATGTCTAACGCTGTGATTGTAACCTCGTGACCTGAAACGTGTTTATTGTTGACTTGCACACAGAGCCAAAGCTGTACTGTAGCTAGTGCTTGTGATGGAGAATTAACTACTAAATAAATCTTTGTGCCTTGCAGATTATGTGACAAGCAGGAGCTGATTTACAGATTTGTACTCTCAAACTAATTGATCCCCACGGACAGGAGAGCAATTTAGAGTAAGCAAGCAAGCAAACAAACAAGTGAGGGGACTGCTTAACGTCTGAACTGAATAAACCACTCCAGCCATTTGGCACTTTGTTGCAGCGTTTTGCTTGATTAGTGCGGTATGTTTTAATTGAAAAAGTGCATCCGTGAAGTGGTGGAGGCTTCACTACTGTTGTTTGTGCAAAGATGTTTTGGACCATGCATCTTTCAAGCTGTTGACCTTTACCAAATAACCAATTAAGACAACCCATGGCCGTCAAATTGCAAATGCATGGCTACTCACGTGTACTGACTGACAGGGTCAATCACTGAAGGTGTCAAGGGCCACAGAGGTCAGGGAGACCCGATCAGTCAAACTGCACAAGCGGGCTGCTAGGGGCCAGGTGTATGCCTAAACAGAAAATGGCTTGCTGTCAGTCACTCAACCACAATTCCGCTGGTTTTCTTGAAAACAAACACCTTTATAAGATTCATCCATCCATCCATCATCCAACCCGCTATATCCTAACTACAGGGTCACGGGGGTCTGCTGGAGCCAATCCCAGCCAACACAGGGCGCAAGGCAGGAAACAAACCCCGGGCAGGGTGCCCACCCACCACAGCCTTTATAGGATTCCTTTTCTAGAAATCAATAATACAATCAATATGACATAATGTTAAAAATGTTTTGGCATAGTAAAGATGAGTTCACTTGGCTGAAAACAAAAATTGCACATACTTCCATGTCAGTGGCTGCATTTCTTGTTATGCTATACGTGCAGCTGGAAAGGCTAAAACCATCGTGGAGTAAGCAGATTCAGACCATGGATTCATGTGCACCTTACCCACTTATACCCACACTGACGGTCTGTCACTTTTTTATTTCCAGGGTGGAGGGTCCATTTCTTGAAGTCATGCAGATCGAGTTTGAAGTGGATAACTTCAGCAACGGGTTATCCTCTCATCCAGTCACGTGGCAAGTGGAGTACCAAGGAATAAATATGGCCCCCGCCGAGAAGATCTCCTGGATCCATGCCAGTCAGAAAAGCCTTACTGGTATTGTGCCCCTTGCAGAGGTAAGAAATGCCGACCATGATCTTAGTACTGTGCGGAATGACAAGAACTGCAGAATCCTCTGCAGATTCCTGATCAAATGATTTCCTATGCAGTGGCCTTTTAGTAATTTTGATGAAGATTAAAAAATGGAGTTAATGACAGTGAACTCGTCTCTCTGGCTTGTGGGGCATGCAGAGTGCCATGGTAGAAGCCATCTCAGATTTATTTGAAATATTTGAGTAGCCTTTAAGTTTAAAATCTAAATGTACAGCATGCTATGTTGTTTTTGTGTCTACTTCATAGTAAGGCCTCTGTTGGAGGACACTGTGGCAGTGTCTCACTTGCTTGCCCATTTGTGCATTTCACTCTCCGTGTTGCATTTACCAAATAAAAAAGCTGGTATTCTGCATGTCATCTCCTTAGTATACTTTGAATGTTGAGATTTGCTACTTCACGGCAAATCTGAAGAGATGTCAGTTACAGCGCACTGTAGGACTGAGCAGGCTTTGCCTTTCGCTGTACAAGAGACCTTGAGTTAAACCAGAAGCTTGACTAGGTCCTCACTAGGCTGACATTCCAAAGAGGTCAAAGCGTTTCAATTGGTTTTACAAAATTAAAGAACCAGAAAGAGTGTGGTATGCAGCAAAGCTGCGCCTGCCCAGAACACTGTTAATCTAAAGGAATGGTGGGAGTTCTTTATGTTCTGAAGGACCGAGAGTAGCCGCACATGTGGTCAGTGACTGTGGGTTCACCTTTTGTCAGCCTTTACCAAATACTTGCACCAATGATGTCATACAGCAAGAAGCCTGGTATCCCATCCCCCCACTGCCGCAGAACGTGCACAAAGTTCTCCCAGCTCATGCCTTGATTAATTATCTGGGAATAAAGTCCTGGAGATTTAGAGTGGAAATAATTTGGAACACACGCATTTCATGTGTGTTCCGTTTCTACAATAATCTGTGTAAACACATTGTTAAAACAGAAACTTTTCATATTTTAGTAGTAAATGACAAAATGTAGGCATAAACTATAGAATGTGTGAAGCATAATGTCCAAAGATCAAATAAACACTTTCATAAAAGGTTCAAGGACAATACAACAGCTTCCGTGGCGTAGCGGTAAGATTTGCTGAGTTGTAATCAAGAGTCCTCAGTTCGATCCCCACTGCCTCCTGTATTTACTGTTTTTAGTAGTGAGCTGCTCTTATTGTTGTTATACAGTACACACATACACTTGGTTTGCGTCTGTAACAGACGGTGTACATTTATAGGACTTGTAAAAGTTTTTTTTTCACTTTTATTCTCACAGTCACAATCACGATACATACTACCGCCCCCCGAGGGATGTGACGATGTTAGTTTTTATTTGAAACTGGGAGTAACTGGAGATGTGAGTGGTGTTTTGAGGCAATGGAACTGGGCATTCTCTCATCTGGAGGGATAAAAGCTGACACACAGACGCTGGTGAATCTGCCTTCTTTGTTTCTCACCGTTACTTGATTTTTTTTATTCAGTTTCTGTTTTAACAATGTGTTTACACAGATTATTGTAGAAACGGAACCCACATGAAATGCATGTGTTCCAAATAACAATCTATTATTTCCACTCTAAAACTCCAGCACTTCACTCTCAGATAATCAAACAAGGCATGAGCTGGGAGAACTTTGTGCACGTTCTGCGGCGGTGGGGGGATGGGATACCAGGCTGCTTGTCTTTATCGGCACATTTACAGGACAAAAGACGCTGGCGGAGAGGTGCAAGCGGATTTAAGGTGGGCCAGATCTACAAGTTTTTTTGTAGGCTCTGGTAATTCTAGTGTTCAGGAAAGAAGTCAAAGCAGTCTCTTAAGGGTGTTGACAACTAATTGAAAATGTTGCCAGTAGGAAGGATGTCTGTCTAATGGATCTGGAAAAGAAAATTACCTGCACATACAGGCAAATCAGCACATTTCTGCAGAAGAACAGAAGCATTCAAGTGTCCATTCAACAGCCTTCAGCTGGCAAGCAAACGTATAGGAACCGGAGACTGACAGGCGTTTCTTGTTCCCCAGGTGTGTCCTCTAAACAGTAAATAGCCCTGAATGACCACTCTTGGTTTTAGACATGGCTGTTATCTGTGAAGATTGCATTTGATGTTAGAAAGCATAAACCAACATGAAGACCAGAGAGCTGTTGACGGGAGAAAAGCCAGCCATTCTGAAGCTGAGAAAAAAGGCAAAATCAATACGAGGAATTGCAGAAACACTTGGCATAACCAAGACAACAATTTGGAATGTTTTGAAAAAAAAAGAAACCACCTATGTACAGAGTAGCAGACATCAAGAGGTTCGGCCAAAGAAAACAACAACAGTTGATGACCGAAACAATGTGAAAGGTGTGGAGAAAAAGCCAAAGGCAACAGTCAATGACATCAACAACAACCTCCACCGTTCAAAGGAAAGAGCACAAGTATGGAGACCAAACCACAAGATGCAAACCACTCATCAGTAATAAGAAGCGGAAAGCCAGCTAAGCCCCAAAAGTTCTCGAATAAACTTTTATGGACTGATGAGGTCAACGTTGACCTCCATTAAACTGATAGAAAGGCCAAAGTGTTGAGAAAGTCTTGATCTGCTCATGGTCCAAAACATATACACTTACCTGTCAAGCACGGTGGAAGTAGCGTCATGGCTATGGCTTGGGCTTGCATGGCTGTTTCTTGATCAGGCACACTAATCTTTATTGATGAGGTCACTCATGATGACAGCAGGACAATGACTTCAAACGTCTACAGAAACATTCTGTCTGCCAGTTTATAGAGAAATGCCAGTCCAAACTAATTGGGAGCAACTTCATCATGTCCCAAGACAATGGTCTAAGACACACTGCCAACTCAGCAAAGGACTTCACTTGGGGAAAAGTGGAAAGTTTAAGACTGGCAAGTCTCCCAGAAGCAGAAAGTAAAGGGGAAAAAACCCTGAAACTGAAAGACACTATGGTAACAGCCTGGAAGAGCAAAACAAAAGATGAAAGCAACCATTTGGTGATGTCAGTGAGTTGCAGGCATGATGCAGTAACTGATAGTACTGTATATGATATGCCACCAACCAAATATTAAGTGTTACTTACTTTAAGACTATGTGTTCCTATACATTTGCTTGCCTAAAATTGAGTGGCTTGCTAGAAAAGGTGTGATGTTCAATGTTCTTTAGTGCATCTTGATGTCAACACCAGGAAATAAAAGCCAGAATTCTGGATTCACATTAATCTTCTTTAATCTGGCTTCAGCATATAACAAAAACAAATGACTTGGCCTTGCCGTTCCAGTACTTTCACACGGGACTGTATGTTGCGTAGAATTCCCTGAGATACAAACAATAAGCTTCATGGCTTCTTTGTATTCCCTTTCTAGCCCTATTGCTTTTAAATATGCCACAAATTACTACTGTACATCAATATATTGTAAAAATGGACTTCACGTAAGCTGCACTGAAAAATGTACTAGAAACTTCCTGCCAGCATTTCCTGACTATTTCCATTGGTGCTGGGACTATCGTAGACTTTTGATTGGTTCAAGTAGTATTTAGCCATCCCACTGTATCTCACTTATTGTGGCTACCATAGGAGCATACAGCGTAAAGGCTCAAAACTAAAGCGTTAAAAGGAAAAGTAGTCTGCATAGTTGACATCGGGTTTGTGTGTGGCCCTGAAATTTACAGACTTCTTTCTTGGGCCTGTCCTGACAGCTGGCACATGCCTATAGCCAGCATTAGTTTAGTTTTTCTTCTGTAGAAGAAGAAATAAAAGGCCAGCCTGAGTATGGACCATTAGTTTATCTGAGCAGGAACCATGAGTTCCTTTCTCAGTAAGGCATACAGTGGAGCGTAATGAAATACAATCTTGTGCCTTTTCGAGGCTCTTTGGAGTGGCCACGAGTAGTCATTTTCTACATCCTTGTACACCTTTTTAGGGTTTAAAAACATGGGTACTTAAAGAGAGAAAAGGGTGCAATCCATACAGGAAGTATTCAGACCCTTTGGACCTTGGCACGGTGTGATTGGCCTTGCAGTTTGTTTATTTCAGAGTTATTCAAGTTTTCAGGCTGTCTTTAAAGTTACAGGGTATACCACACTTGCCACATTTTACACTTGCTGATGATATACAGTACGTGGGACATTGTGTCTTTAGGAATGCATCTGTTTATGTAATTTTATAATTATACCTGGCATCAGAGCATACTGCTTATAATGATTTTCTACAAGAGCCTAATTTGAAAGCTCAAACATTGTATAATTAACTAGCTTTGAATGGTAAAAATACAAATCAGAACTAATTTACACTTTAAAGACCAGAAGATTACAAATGCTTATTAAGCCTTCTCAGTAAAATAGTGTAATTACTTGCAGTTCCCACTGCCATTCCTGCCAGCGTCTTTGGTTCCCCTGGTGTAATACCAGTAGACATGCATTTTGATGCCCTGTGTAAATACCACGTAGTGAGCAGCCAAGTGAACATTTTGTAAACCTAAGTCAGTACGGCCCAGTCTCTGGCAACAGATGCCATGTAATTAAAGCTTTGGTGCAACATGTGATGGCAATTTTAATCTGAATTGTGCTTTTTTGGGATACACCACTGTTTCCTAGCAGAGATGAAAATCTGCATTTGTTTTTTTTACAAATTATTTCTAAAAGTATGAATTACAACAGAAGAGTTACAGTATATCATCACAGTCATGAACACACACTGCTATGAAAAAAGGACAGGAATTCCAATGCAAAATATAATCAAACGGTAAATCATAGAAACTGTTAAGATTCATTAATCTTCAACAGCATTAAAAACCCCACCCGGCCCCCTTTGGAGAGCCATCATATGGATTACAACTACAGGAGTTGAACCGAGACATTGGCAGGAGCCAAAGACACTTACTCCAGAACAATATTAAGAAATTCTTACCAGATTCTGAAGACCTTCTGCTCAGTTCCATGGAATGAAAATGTTCATTTTTGTAATAATTGTAAGTTAATATATAATATTTTTTCCCATTGAGGTATGGAAGGTGCATTAGAATTCTTCCGTTTGAGCAAAATTAGTCGACACACTAACAGTAAACTTGTCAGTAGAAAGAGCAGCCCCATCTGATATGGCTGACATGATTATGTGGAGTGACTGGAAATCCGATGCCATCTGACAGATCAGCAGACATCTTTGTCCAGCAACCTGGTGAGGCCACAGCTGTATGACATCATTCAGTGTATTTTCGTTTCTGAAGAGCTGGGTCTGATGTGATGCTCTTCTTATTATTTCATACCTAGAATGAGAGTGTGTGTTTCAGAATAAAAATGAGAAAGATGCAAACTGTGTATGAACAGCCTGTTCTGTTTAGAAGATACTGTATGTATGTATGAGCCTTGTTAATTAGGTAACAAAGCACCTTTACCTTTAAAACACTCGGGGTCCACTGTATTAGCGTTGTGTAGGACCCCCTTTTGCACTTAAAACACCCAGAATTCTTCGAGTAATGGAGTACTGAAAACATAACTTAAGGAATTTGATCCTGCAGATTTTTGGCCACATACTTGGGCTGTGTACCTCACGTATCATTTCATCCTTGACATGCTCCATTGGACTGAGATCTGGGGGCTCTGCAGTTGACGGGCATAAAGTAATCAGAGCCTAGTTTGTGCAAAAACTCTGTGATGTGGGCATTAACCTGCTGGAGTATCCATTTGAAAAAGAGCAAAGTGTAACCACAGAGGGAGACACATGGTCAGCAACAAGGCTGAGATACACTGGGGGACTACAAGATGATCACTTGGTGCTAAGAGGCCTAATGTGTGCCAAGAAAACACCCCCAAGAATTCTTGATGTACTCCCCAAGTTCTCACTCTACCACTTGCATGTTGCGAGAAGTTCATCAGACCAGATGACCTTTTTCCAGTTCTCATTCACCCAGTTTTTGTAAATATGTGCCCACTGTAACCTCATCTTGCTGTTTGTAGCTGACAGAAGAACCTGTGTATTCTGCTGCTGCTGCCTCTCCAAAGTACTGTGTGTGCAGAACATGCTCATGTGCACACCACTGTTGTGTTTATACGAGTATTTCTGGCCTCTCTGTTAGGTTAAATGAGTGTTCATTGTCCTCTGACCTCTCTCACTAATAACAAGCTGTGTCCATCCTCATTCACAGATGTTTGTTTATTGCACTGTTCTCTGTACACTTGATAGAGACTGTTGTGTATAAAAATCTCCAGGACCAACAATCATTCCTCAGTGGAAAATCAGACTATTTTTGTTGGCCATCCTAGTGTTTGGTTGAATAAGAGCTAAACCATGCGACCGGTCAGCCGTATGTACATGTTAAACATACTGAGATGTATGGTAGTGAGATGAGTGGCTGTCTAAAGGAGCATTCTACTGGTGGTAATGAGTGAGTGTATAAGAAGTGATGTAACAAGGCCATGTGCAGAAATACACACACACAACATTCTGGTGACCTTTGTAGACTTAATACACGTAATTCAACAGGAGGGACTATAAGAACACAACAGGCTATCGAGGCCACAATAACATGCAGAACGCCAGAGAGATTTGACAGCAGGGCCGTTTACTATAAAACAAAGGTCTAAAGGGGAAGTTGACATTCAGTTTGGAATTGCTATATAAGTTTTTTAAAACTGATGATTTTCACAGACGCTGCTTTACTAAACATTGGGGCAAACAAATGTGAATAATGGGTTGGATTCAACGACTTTGGCCGAGATATTTGTCACCCATTTGAAACAGTGGGGGTGGATGGGATTCCTAGTCTCCCTTCACTACTTTATGTTCTCAGTCTGTCACACAAAAAGAGGCCTTACAGTGTTTAAAGTTAAAATGGGGGGACGGGGGACTAGCTGTGAATGCAGCCCCCGTGGGAACAGTTGCTCTGCAAGGGCCACAGAACATCTCCATATTCAGTGCACATAATTGCAAGCAGTGTTTGTGACCTACCTGGTCTGGTGGGCTATTTACTATATAGTATTAAGTAAAGAGAAGTGCTGTCACCATTTTATTTTCGTGTTTCCTGTTTATTTCTCCCTAGCATACTGTTTTACTTACAGTCTAAACCAGAAGCACTGTTGTCAGTTTAACTAGCACAAATGGAGGAGGCTGAATGTTTAATTTTAGAGGCTTCTTTGTCTTGTTAGGAACAAACAGTGGACTTCACGCCTGACTGTTGTGACACAGAATGCATAGATGTGCTTACAGGTTGATGATCATATTTTTCAAATGTCCTGTAAGACAGCAATATAGGAGATGGCTCTTCTCATTTCAGGAAGGTTTGTCGTAATTTGTCTTTCCAGTTGCTTTGGTTAGGCTGTACTGCATGTTTCTTGCCAATGTCTTACCAGAAGAACTAAGTTCTGAATTGTATGAAACACAAACATAGTCCTGGATACCTGACTTTCTATGCAGCGACCCAGGGGCTGTGGGGTCCTGCTTGGTTACTGCACGCTAGACCCTGGTAAAGGAGTGGACTGTGATTTTACTAGAAACACGGAAGTGCAGGCTGCCTAATATGAATTGACAGAGAAGGAAATTAAAATGCCTGTGGTGTCCGTTGAGTGGGTACCTGGAAGATGGAATGTAATGTAATTAAAAGGTAAGTCTGCGCTCACATCCACGTGCTCTTTTAAAACATAAACATGCCACCTTAGATTGGACTGTAGACTGCTAGAGAGGCGACGGCCTAAATGTTTATATTGAGATATATCAGTTCGAGTTAAACCACAGCAGTGCTTGTAGTATGAGCAATCGTTTGTTGGGCCGCTGCTAAGCTTAGAAACCTATTTGTAACAAATTCCCTGCGTTATTTTTTATTTTGTGTGTTAACATGCAAAAATATGATTTGATTGTAACTTCAGCTATACAGGCACTGTAATCGTTTAATATTTTATTTTGTCCATTTTGTGTGAGTTTGGCTTTAGCCATTTTTCTAGTTGTAAATTGAAAATAAATACCACCCTGCATATGTGGCCTGTATCTCAAGAGCAAAACCGGACACTTGCCTGTCCCCTGGTCAGAGGAGCACACCTGTGTGTTTGTGTCCTTCTTTGAGGATGTGCCTCTGGCAGCAGTTGTGGTAGTAGTAGCGGTGGTCGTTTATCCCAGGAACATCCTAAACTTGTCAAAGTTAGTTTACGTTATCTTCATTTTAAACTGTTATAGTAGGTAGTATGTCATGTGATTGCCGAGAACAAGAGATGGCGCATCTTCTTTAAACTGACATATTTGCATGGGACATGAACCGCCTGCAGGCTAGGACAAATGGTGACGCTACAGTGAGTGCTTCCATGAGTGGCTCTTGCCATAATCTGGTGTTTCATCTGAGGTGGAATTCTAAACTGAACCTAACACTCTTGCCTCTGTCACCCTAAAACCAGTTTAAATGGGTTAGAAAATGAATGAATGAATGAATGTATGGATAACGACAGGGGTGCTTAGCATGGCCTCCTCACAGTTCCAGAGACGAGTGCTACATTTCAAGACCCATTACCCTTTCTGTTTTCAGTCTGCATGTTCTCTCTCTTGCCCCTTTTATCCCACATTTCCCACTCTAAATTAGTCTAATTGCAGTGAGTATGTCCTGTGATGCTGTAAATAATTTTAATGTTTACAAATTGTAATAGTGGAATTCTCAGCTGTGGTGTGGCTGTTTATGCCACGTGCAGTCTGTGCAGCACAGGATATGGGGGTTGTGAGCACAAACACTGCCCGCTTTCATCAGTCACCAAAGAAGCCCTAGGAAGGTCAGCAGATGTCCTTAAGGGGTACCACCATTTAGCTGTTAATACTAAACTTGTGCTATGGAGTTGATCACACTTGAATTCTTCTGTTAATTTCAGAATCCTGGTTATTATTTATAATCCTGGACACAAGCGATATGAATCAAGATGTCTGCAGCTTCATGTTGAAGTCTTCAATTGTAGATTTTTTTTTCTTGCTTTCCAGGTGTAGTCCTGGCCATTTATATGTGCTGTATTAATACTAAAACGCTGCTCCACTACTTGTAACTTGCTACAGATTAACAGAAGCCCATGGGTATCATTAGTGTGTCTCAAGTCTACAAAATACAAGATACCAGTACTCCCAATTATCAAGACACTCACAAATGTTCGGTTTGCTGCATAGATAATGCCGCCTGCCCACCCAGAGTTGTCCTTGCTGAAGTCCACTCCACAGTGCTCTTTTTTACTTGACAGGAAATCAATTTAGTCTTCTCCTCTCTTGCTACATAATTAATGTGATAATCACAAGTCAGATACACGAAATCCAATTCCACTTGGATGATGCCCCTAATTTAAGACACACAAAGGTCTTTGTGCCGCTCACTAAGCATGCACAGTACACCTCCTACGCTTTTCTCAACAGCTCTTTGCATGTCTGAAGGACCCAGGCTGTTTTATTTACAATGAATGACAAAAAATAAAATGCCAGCAAAACCTCCTGCAATAATAACCTTACAATTTAAAAGAATGCTCAAAGATGACTGAACTGATACGGTGTAAGGAACCTGTGTGAGCAGGCATTACAAGCTTTTGTTGCCGTTTCTCTATATTGGAGAATTTACTGAGCTCAGGCTCAAGTACCGTATGTACCATACTATATGCAGAGAAAAGACCATGTCTGATTTGTATGGGACGTGTCTCTGCTCTTTTTATTTATTTATTGTCCACTTGTTCTAGGGGCATGGTGGTAACAGGTAGAGCAGGCCGCACTAGAGTGCCCCTCTGCTAACAATTTTAAACTCTTCTTAAGAATTCCCAGGGTGTACCAATGCATTTGTAAAGTCATGTCAGTGTAGCTGACTCTGGGCTTTCCTGCACGTCCCATCAGGTGGGTAATGTCCAGAAAGCATGCTCACTAGATATCAACACTGATTCCTCTATACTTTTACTTCTAGGCCCTAACAGGTTGGCAGTGTCCCATCATATTAATAGTGTACACCGTGGTCCTCTGGAGCAGTTTCTCAATCCTTATGGTATTGAAAGCCACATTTTTCCAACTGAAAATCCAAAAGTGGGTTGCAACGCAGAGGTTGAGAAGCAGTGCTTCAGAAGATCTCATTTGTAGGTCACTACCCACAGTTCATGGCCCTAGCAGACAAAAGAAGAACAGACTGAGTGGTAAATTGAGAGCTTCATCCAAGAGCTAAGCTGCTGCTACACCACTGCTGCCCAAGACAAGGTCTGCAGTACTGCTGCAGCTTTATAAATCCATTAGGAAGGTGCAGACAAGCTGAGGACAGATTTGGGCCAACCTTCTTTTAATACGCCCCAGTCTGTGCCCCTTGATCGAGCAGACGCTGAAGAGGTAGCTCACAGTTAACTTACAGTATTTATTATATAAACATGGCATGGTGGTTACCTGCCATTGACGTAGAACTGAATTCCATAAAAGGAGTTTGTGTCTGTGTGTTTAATGATGTTGAGTGCTCATTCCTTTGATAAATATAAATATTTAATCAGTTCTCATCATAAGTACTGTTCACTTACTACATATGATGTTGGTAATCATGTACTTGGTGGAGCACTTCACTAATTTTAATACATTTTTAATGCAGATAATAGTTCCTAAAGGCTTTTGCTCAGGTGTAAATTACAATCCAATGTACTTGACTCATTCATCCAATTCCTGAACCCACTCTACATGACCGTAGGCAGCAAGGATCTGTGCTAGCAGTGAGGGGGCACAAGGGAGGAATCAACTGTCCCACACTGGGGGGCCCACAAGCACAGTGCCAAGTGTCCAGCCAGCCCACAGTCAGTCAGAGGCGCAGTACCACTTAATAACAGTGAATACGGGGCACTGTTAGAGTCTGCTATCCACACAACCTTAATACATGGGAGACTTTAAATCATATTAGCCCAGGGACCTGTTGGGCACTATGGCCTTGGGAATCACACATTTTAACCTAAGTTTACACAAGTAAAACTGCTCTAAACTTCAGCATTTCCTTGGGAGTGGGTACCCAGTATTCATGCATGTGGATACTGTAATAACCTCAGCTAAATTCTGTAGCAAAGATTATTCTGTTGGGGTCTTTATAAATATATAGAGGCCATAAAAAGTATACCCCCGCTTGGAAGTTTTCACATTTAATCACAGTGAATTTAATTTGGCTTTTATGACATGGATCAAAAAAGGAAGACACAATAATGTCAACATGAAGGCAGATCTCTTACTATTCTCGTAAAAAAATTATAAATATGTACGACATATGATGAATTTCACGAAGAGTTAATGCCCCACCTAAGTCATGAAGGTTATAAGTAATCGTAGGATGGCATTTCAGGATTATCAAGCATGGACTACATGCAAGTTTTCTGTGGCCCCAAGCCATCCTCCAAAACATTTTTTTCAGTCTGATATCACTGGGTTTCTTTTGTTCCTGGAACACCTTCAGCCAATGGGCTGTTAAAGTACATGACTGCTGCTCCAACAAAACACGGGACATAAACGCGCCATGTCGGTGGCGTCTATCACCTGACATCGTCCAACATTCAGCTTTGGAGGTTCTTTGCCAAAACACGAACACAACGTGCAGCAGTCACAGCCGACAGAGGTACTAGTTTCACAAATTCAGTAATTGTATCCATTGATTTTTCAATACAATGCCAGCAACACAGTCATTTTAACACCTCCAGCTCAGTGCTTGGTTAGTGGTCCATTATGACAGGTAGCGACTGCTTCAGTTTAGAGCTTTCTGCAACAACGGCATTATGAAGACTTGTCATTAAAATGATGATTCTAGGTATCCGTTTGCGTCTTCAGACAGTCTGAAAGAGATAGCTGATTTACTAGCTGAATTATTTTGGCAGACAACTCTCAACATGAAGTTTGTACACTACTTCCTAGGTAATCAATAAAAGTTACATGATTGGATACAACCTCTGTGTTTTCTTTCCTTGAATACAATTTATTTTCAGCAATCTGCATTACAATAGTAGAGTTCTAATGCAGTCTGTTATAAGCCTGTGGTTCTCAGTGGCTGCCACAGTTCATCCCAACCATCTTCTACTTCTACTTCTACTTCTACTGAACTGGACCCCTGCCTTCATTAAGTAAGCTGTTTCCCAATCTTTGCCTTTTTTGGGTCAAATGGGTTTGCTGAATTTTGATTGGAGTGTAGTAAGTCAGTAGGGTTAGGTTTAGGGTAGGGTTAGGGTTAGGCTTAGGGTGTGTTTTACTGAGTTGAGATTATTGCCACTTTTCTTGCTTTTTAATATTCTGCTCTTTCTAAACGTTGAGGTCTTGCTGAAGTCGGTTCTTACTAATTAGCCCATAAAAGCAAGTGTCACTGAAATAGCTGCATTCAGGGTCATTTGTACCAGGGTCTGTATGTGACCGTCACCAATTGTCAGTATTTGGATACAATTAGGGGAGTGAATACCACAGAAAATGTCAAATAAAAAGAGTACTAGAGGAAAGTTAAGAATTCAAAGCTAAAGCAAAAATTTCTGAATTTCTTTTACGTGTAAATACCACACTAACATGTTCTTCTGATTGTAAAAACAGAGAAGTAGCTGATTGAATAGTGAGATGTAAGAATGACAATGGCTGAAATAAAATCCTGCCAGTCCAAAAAAGTATTTGCTTTGTGAGAATGTGCCCCTGTGTCAGATCTGTTTGGTGGCCCCCAGCACCATTTGCAATTTTATAACATTTGTGTCACATAAGAAATGCACCAAACAAGGATGTTCTCGGTGTTCTCGGGAGGTTGCTGCTGTCCAAACAAAAAAAGAATGAACACAGCATACCAATGACAAAATGTCAGCCGAGCTGTGAAGCAAAGGATCGTGCAGTGGAGGGGCCATCGTGGAGTGAGGCTCCACTGAGAGCAAATCCACGTGTGCTAGCAGGTTGCTAATTGTCTCGGTTGTATCGGTTATTATTATGACGTAGATGGAGGATATCCGTGTCACTCTAGCATCTGTTCATACAGGAACTTAGACAAGTCAGGCATGTTTCTCTGATCTGCTCATCAAGCCCGAGACACAAGATAGGACTCAAAGTTAACATTTAATTTGCATGGAAATAAAATTATAGAGAAAGAAGAGCAACAATATCTAAACAAGCTGGAATAATCCAAGTACAAGAAACTAAAAGATCTCATGACAATTAAGAACTCCGTAAAGCAGCATTTTGGGGAAGATCAGTCTGTTCAGTGTGACATACTTCATCCTCTTGGGTTTGCAAACTGTATAGTTAATACTTCAAAATTAAAAGCCAGCTACACTGATGCCATACTTTTTATATACAGATTTTTGTTTGAGTCTTTTGGTACAAAGATCAGGTGTTAGCTGTGTACTGGTTCATTCCTGGGGACGCCCGTAGTGTCTGATTTTTAGCATTTGTTTGTATGCATGTCTGTTTATTTTGGAATGTGCCTATGTGACATGACTTTGCTTTGGTTTCAGTGTGTTCAATCTCGTCTTTACTGCCTCTTAATGGCCACATGGCTCTTGTGTAGCTTGTTGCCTCTCGAATGTGTCACCCTGGCCTTTGCTTTCCTGTGTCAGGATGAACTGTGTTTCACAAGTAGCTAAGGTACAGTAATTGAGACTCAAGTCTCTAGTTATTTCTCCAGTTTATAGTGACATTAAAGACTTGCCATTATCATCAATGTGCTCTTCAGTGACTCAAGGATAAATGTTATTGCTCCCAATGGTTCTATTTGCTGTAGTCAATGTCACTTGACTATTGTGCAGCTCCAGTGGCACAGAGTGACTAAGGAGGTGGGCTGTACAGAACGTGATTGTCCTGTACCGTTAAAGTGAGCTCTAGCATAAAGGTGGGCTACATGTCAGCCCTTCATGACTCAGAATATCATAATTGTGGAGTTTAATGTGTTGATTTCCATTACATTGTGCTCCTTCCTGCTGATATGGAGGTAAGGAAGTCAGTTAGTTCTTCTTGTTAGTCATGGTGTCAGAGAATGATGATGTGTTGCATGTTGATTAGCACATCCAAGTAAGAATTTCACTGTATGCGGGACAACAATGACCCAGTAAATGGCGGCTCTACCTTCTCATGCCTGCTAACGTACTAATCAAATAGTGGAAATCATCAATGTTCCAAAATTAGAAAAGCTTATTTTCTTTTTGGCCCGTTGAATCCTAGCCAAATGTGGGGAAGACGTCTCACCTTGAGTACCTGAACTACATTGGCTTCCTGTCTGACCTAGAAGTTTATCTAAAACGCTGTTACATTTCAAAGCTGTCAACGTTACAACCCCTGACTACTTGGCAACGCTGATGAAATCACTCAGAGAGCAAAGATATTGTGATGACAGCCTTCAAAGTTTCACTTTAAAAACAAAGAGCAATCTTTAATTTTCACATCTCTTACTCTCTGGGCCTGTGTAAGAAAAAATAAAACAACTAAATAAGTAAATAAAAAGGTCCCCAGGTCATGTACGTATGTAGAGTCTGAGACTGACCACTGAAAGAGATGCTTTGGGGCGATGCATAATGTGGCCTTGATTACGCGGTGCTGTATGTTTCATTTTTCACACAGTTTTGTATTGAATGAGCCATTCTGCAGTCTCCAGTGAACACTATATAACGGTAAAATCTAAGCAAACTATTCTAAATTTAACCATTTAGTTAAGATGACCTTCCCTTCCAGATGACATTTCAATATACTATGCTGAAAAAGCTCATGTACGAATTACAGTAACTTCACTACCATATTTTTTTTCAGGTTCTCCTAGTCTCTACTTCTTTAACATCACCATTTAAACACTTTCATCTGAACACAGGATTGTTGCAGCTTGACCAGCTATTGATGCTGGATCTGAGATTTAGTTATTATGTACCTTAATCTGTGATGTTTTTAATATCAGTAAGCTTTTTAAAACATTTAATCCCTGCCGTCTTTAAAGGAAATTCCTTAATCAGCTCGTATGAGGCGCGTAGTAAATACACACGTCTGTGAAAAGCCGTCTAAATGATTTCATTAGTTGGGCGTCGGACACAAAACATTGTCTGCTCTGATTATGCAGGCATTGTGTTATCAGCCGCCCTCATCTTCAATTTATGTGCCATAACCTCTCCATAAAGTGTATTTATCAAAGCCTTTTCACTGTACAACTGGAAGTGCAATAATGTGGCCTCATTAATCAGCCTCTCCACAAGCCAGGACATTGGCACTAGAAAGAGGAAGTTTACCTCTCAATCTACACCACAAAAACAACTAGAAACAGATGAATCACGGAGGTGATGTCCTGGTCTTTGAAATCCTACAAGCTGGCAGACAGGTTATGGCAGGGTGGCAGGGTGGCTCACTGTCTTGGCTACACAGTTGTCAGGTACCCCACCAGTGCACAGCCTGCTGCCTTAATGGCTCCTCCTGTAAAGCAACAAAATGTCCTCCAGGCGACTAAAGACTTTCGATTTGCCAGGTCTGGGGCACTTTAAACACCCTCAGTTTGCATTCCTTGGGAGAAAAACATTTCTTTTTTTCCTAAGACACAGGCAATGCATTTGGCACAGAGACCTCCATCAGGAGACTGTGATCAGGCATACTAGGTGCACAAGAATTTCAGCATTCATTTAATTAGAAAATAGTTTAGTTTTGTTAAGAGATCATGTCATGTATGTGGAATTTCTTACCAGTTGCAAAATATGCTGTCTAAAAAAGAACGCTGCCCATTGTTCTACACAAACACATCCTTTTTCTGCTTTTAGTGATGCTGAATGTTGGTCACAAACAGCACTAAGTTAGGCCACTAAGTGTGAAAACTCCTAACGGCTGAGTGTCTGTGGTTATTAAATTAAACGGCCATTGATCTATTTAAAAATAGTAACAATTCAAGAAAGATGGACTGTAGCTCTTCATAGGCTTATGTAAGATGTGTGTGTGTGTGTGTGCTGAACCAACTGAAATTGTAGAAGCCAATTCAATACGCTGTTAATTAAAAGACAATTTCTATTTAAGAAATGTGCAGAAACAAAATCCAGTAGAGACCAGCGAGCAGCTCTCCCATGATCAACAGCACTGGTACCGTAAGGTACTTAAACACAGGGTCTCATGCTCTGTAGCTTATTTACGAAACACATACAAAACGTAGCTTAAAACATTCTGTGCAGAATCACAGTGATGGGCAGAAACAGGCAGGGTACAAAGTCGTCTAATACAGTTTTTCACTTTACAAGCCACAACGCAGCTGAATGTTTGTGTGCATACGAAGTGCAGTCCGGGGCTGCTTATCCTGACACCCAGAAGCCTGTGCAGTCATTCCCTGCCGCATATGCAATGGGGCGCGGTTGGATGTCACAGCTGATGCTGCCTTCAGATGAGCGGGGTCCGCAGGCTGCGGTGAGGTGTGCTGTACCTCACCCAGCTTGTCACATGTGCTGTTCACATGTCTTCTCACATTACTCTGAGCATCATGGATCCAAAAAGATCATTAAATAGTTGGAAAACCCCAAGAAGATCCAGAATCCACCCCTGTGAATGTGAAATCGAAGTGCTAAAGCACTTTATTAAGCATTCTTAGGGTTTGTGCTAATAACTAATGTTATCATTAAGCTTGTCATGCCAACTTTCATGTGGTTTGGTATCATTCAAACAAAAATGAAGGGCCATTTCTAGGGCCAGGAATTACTGAAAGATTAGGGCTGCTGATCAGTGTGTATCTTCAGCATAACACGTAAATGTGTGAAAGTAATCTGACCACACTTAAAACATTGTTAATGAAGCAGCACCAATTCAATTCAAGTCCACTGATACCAGTAACAGGTTACTGAGGTCAGCTTGCTTGATTGTTTCCTAAGTTGATTCTTGCCAGTGGTCTTCATAATGATCCACACACACCACAAGGACCACCCCGAAAGAAAATGCAAATACGTGAACTGTCACCAGACTCTAAAGATGAGCCACTGATGCCTTGCTCCTCCACCAGGAAGTCACTTGTTAAGCTGTACAAACTTCAACAACAAATGGACTTTGACTTGGTCTGTTACAGCGGTGGAGACAACTGGTGAGCAGATACCCAGCCCTGACTAAGTTAGCTAGAAAATGTGTAGCATCCTGGGCTACGACTGTCCTTTGCAGTGTTGGGGGTGACACATTAAAAGGTACACACGTTACATAGTCAGGTAACGAGTACCTTAATACAATACATACACTACTGTAGTAAAAATACTAGCATTACTAAACAAAAAACAGATGTGTGTCACTGTGTTACTAGGCTTAGCTGATGCAGCACTGAGGACCTCTACAGACATCACTGCACAGCCTGCGGCAGGTCCTTCTCTGGTGCTAATTTTGTGTGTGTTCATCACCATGACAACTTGTCACCAAATACTGTGCACGTCCATACAATCAGAACACACGCACACACACGCATATACACATACAGACACACACACAGACACACACAAGCACATTAGTCCACTGAGAGTGTTGTGTTTCTGATTCCATCTGAGCAGGGTGTAAAAAGCTTCTGACGTCTGAGCAGGCAGAGATGGACCCAACCGCAACTGAGCATTCCTGACAACAGCTTGTGGAGCCCAGGGGTCAGACTTATTGGAGCGGCTCCTGGTCCTGCTTGTTATGAGCTGTGATCATTCAGCCGCCACTAAAACTTGGCACATGCATAGTGTTAGTAGTTTTCAGTTAGAAAATGTTGAAAAAGTGCCCATTCATCCCAAAATCAATTCAGTCACACAAATGCACATAATAAGAAGTGTACTGTGCGTCGTGTGCTTTTCTGTTTTTACGGAGTGCAGCTGCCACAGAGCAAAATAAGGAATCAAATGAAAAAACAAACTGCTATAAGACACTAGCAGGGACACCCAGTACATTCTGGTGTGAAACTAGCCTGTGGTGTGTAAATTTGCATATCACACAAGCACACTCCAGCTCGATTAGGTGTTTTTCTTTAAAAAGTGCCCAGTATTGTATTTTAACAAGCACCCTACAGATTTTCAGCCTTTCTGCACAAGAACCCCCCCATTGGCTTTTTCTTTCTTTTTAGAAATGTGGTACTTGTGATAATTCAGATTTTTATGTTGAAATACCGTACCACCTTTTGCTAAGTGTTACAGCTAGAAGGCATGTCTCCTATCAAGAATATTACTATTGCAAATGATCAAGAAGGAGGGAATGCCAGCTGAACATGAAGCATGCCTCCTCAGTGGATAGTTCACCATTGTGGTGGTGGCATTACTTAGCCATTTCAGAGTGCAGTCCCCCTAGACAGCAGAAGGAGCCTATGAATACACACATGAGAAAGTGTAATACATTTGGGGATCCTGTGCTATGAAACGTTTAACATTATTGAATTACTGGGAATCTAAAATACAAACTCTGTAATAGCATCAAAATTGGATTTCTTCTGAGAAGCCTCCGCTGAGCACAAATTAACATATGTTCTTTAGTAATCTCAGAGAGAAGATTAGACTATCTTTGATCTGCTTTTGTAGAGCAGAGCAGAGTACGCGCTGCTTCACATGAGGAACACGGCCGCTTATTTAAGAAGCTTTCAGCTGGACCTTGGCACTGCTGGCCTCTCACCTTTGACTTCATGCCAGGTTGTCGTCAGTGTGGTCCTCTTTAATATCCTCGGTCGTCAGTGGCCTGTCGCTGTAATGGCAACACAACTATGAACTGAGACTGTTTTCTGGTCTGTATATTGAATATGGTACGCTGCCCTCACTTCAACATTATTGTATTGTCTCTTTATTGTTCCTCATCTTTTGACCTTCCTTTTTAAACTTTCTGACTATACGGCCAACAGTATGCAGTATCTGTGCAGTAAGACAGTGCAGCCACTGAGGTGTGATTATTAACTTTCTTTAAGTATTGCTTCTTATTAAAGAGAATGCAACAACACGACATTTGCATGTTTCCATATCCTTATCCAGATTACTTTTCAATGGTGTCGCTCCAAATCCAGCTTTTCAGTCTTGGCCGTGGTCATAAGAGCACATTTGTTGCTCACAACTGTCTCCACTGGACAGTCTGCAGAGAGTGTACACTTTAGGGTCTGCATCAAAGGCATTTCAATTGTGTTAAGGCAAAGTTATAAATATGCTTGGGGGATTTGTGTTGTGAACACTATAAAATTTGTTTCCAATGTTGATAGGCCTAAAATAGTTGTTTTAGCAATTTTGTGTTTGAAATTCAGTGGGGGCAGCCTTGCTGTTTCATAATCCTGGTGTGTAGCCTGGTCTTCATCTGGACCTTCTCTGGCTATTCTGGTTTTCTCCTGCATCTGAAAGGTGCGCAGGTCTGGATGACTGGCAGCTCTTTACGTCAGTCGTATTCTGCCGTGTCTGTATGCTCTTCAATAAAATGAACACATTACATCTAGCTCGATTGTCCATGGGAGGAGGAACTGTCTTTGAACATATATGGTACTATAAATGTGCTGGAGACTCCAAGAAGGACCCAAACTCACCCAGTACAAGTGTACCAATGGTTCAGCAGAGCAGGCTGCTATGAATACTAAAGTCCACAGTGTAGTACTGCTCCAGCACGAGTGAGCGGATGGTCTCCAGCTACACAAAACCCTGATAAATATCGAAGGAGGATGATGCTGATGGTGAATCTGGCTGTATGCTCTTAGTTGTTGTTGTTGTTTTTTTTTTTTTTTTTGAAGCAGTGACCAGTACAGGAGCTGCATTTCATTTTAAAGTTGGTATGGATTCCTCTCTACACACTGACATGTCCAAAGCAGAGTGTTGCTGGTGTTCGTGGTCTGCCTGTAGCTGTAGAGCAACTTGGCCTTGCACATGTGCTGAAGAGTCAATGTAGCCACCACTGTTCATCATGTAAATGGACTGGCCAGTGGTATTCTGTTTTCTCTCCACCATTTCTGATGTTAGAATATGTTATTTCAAGTGGTGTGGCCTGGTGTTTCTGTACCCGCCACACAGAACATGGTCCTGACTGTGCTGCTGCGCCTGTAGGGTATAACGAGAGGACATGTCTGTGGCCACTGCTTGATGTCTCTTGGGTACTCTTGATATGTTTACAGAGTCTCTCATCACTTAACAAAGTAGCTCAGTCTTTGCAAATAATTTGCCAGTCCGCAGTTAATGCAATCTCCGTGTTGTCTGAGGCCATATGCTCAGGTGGACAGCTTTGGTCCTCAGGTCCCCTTATGGCTGCTGATTTTCCTTCTTCTAGTTTCATATTCAAGGCCACTTGCAGCCTTTGAGTGAACTTCATGTTTTGTTTTGTTTTTAAATTAGACAGATTGCTTACTTACTCTCAGTCTGGTGCACAAGCTAAAAGTGTCTTTTACAAAGAAGACAAGCATCTTTGTTGAAATGATCAATTAAGATTTCACTTTGTCATTTCTTTCTAAATGGACAATCTTACTCAGGGAGTCCAGCTGCCGGTGACTTTCCTGTTTCTGCTTCTGTGCGAGTTGAAAACAATAAACAAGTATGTTAAAAAGAAAACCAAAGAGGAGCCGGAGTTGAAAAAACGTCTTCATTTGGTGGAAATCCTTCTTGATCTGAAAACCTGAATTCATGTTAATAGACACTTGTGGCAAGAACGTTGTGTTGTGACATGTGACAGCTGTCTTCAGATTTCCTTCTCTTCTGATCTTCTGCTCCTTACAAAAGGTGTTTCATTAATTTAAAAGCCCTCCTACACATTCTTAAAAATAAACCTAGTGTGACCCACAAACCTAGGCCTAAACCATCGCCTGGAATCTCTGAAGTTTTACAGCCACTGTGTATATTCATTAAAAGGCACTTTTGTCACATCTCTCATGAACAAATGACTGACAGGTGTTGTCCTTGTTTTTGTTTAACCTACTCTGTGGCGTATTACATCTTTTTAATGCCACACATCCTGTCCTAGTCATTTTTTGTGTCTGCTTTTGTCTTTGATTTGTTAAAGTGTCAATATAAAGAGCTTGCTTATTCGTAAATGTAAGCTATGCAGTGGCAGCAGGCATGCCTGTTTATTTGTGGTTTGCACCTGATGAACTTTTCCTAAACAGCGTCTTACCCTTGTGTCATGCCCTCCCGACATGTGCAGCAGACCACGAAAGTAAGTAATGGCATGCTGATGGCCGGAGAGCTGATGAGTAATTGAACTAAAAACAAGCTGAGCTTCTGGACCGAAGACCTTAAGCTACATGAACATAGAGAAAGGCACGTCAACAGCTACTCTTATTAAAGGTCACTCAAAAACAAAGACAACCCGAGTAGGGCGTTTAATTATGTGTGTGTGTGTGTGTGTGTGTGCGCGCTAGAGAAGTCTTGCTTTGACAAATTGAGATCACAGTTAACTGCGTTACTATCTGACACAAGACAGAATTGCACAAGGCATTTTCAGCATTTGCCCTCCTACACAAATAATTTTTTACACGCTGTCTTTGGATGATTCATTTTATTTGTGTGATGCTGAGATTGACACGAAAACAGACATTTAATCCAGTATCCATTACTGATAGTTACAGTGGCCGGCAGAGGCTGGCAGCATCATCATTCCATACCAGTCAGTGAACTCCATATGTAAGGAACATCTCAAGAGCAAAGGTAATAAATTGTGCTGCTATGTAAAGTAGATCATTAAAGTCAAAGCTGATAGGCAGGCCTTCCGGTTATTTTAGTGGATGGAGTTGGCATGTGAGTCTAGAGGCCGGGCCCTTACATGACAGGGGAGCCGCTTATTGTGAAGTCTCAGCGATATTTTATACACTATAAGGTAGCATTGATTAGAGACAGAACTTTATAACAAGATGGAGCTTCAACTTGAGTGCAATAACTGGCTGTGGTAAGTTAGTTTCTCCCTCCTTGAAGTTTAATGAGAGAAGATATAAAGGAGAAGCAGTAAGCAGATTTCACCCTAGAAACAAGGAACTCCTCACTTTCTTAATCTGGAATAGAAGACTCAATGTGACCATAGGCTTGGCTGAAGGAGGAGGGTGTGTGTTTTTAAAAGACGCCCCACCAGCATCATGGAAGGCTCACAAGACTGTTTTTCATGTCAACATTAGGATGCTTTATTTTGTTTAAACAGCTGGACTCCTGCAGTGTACACCTCATCAGGCCAATGAAGTGGCAGGCTCAATGTATCTGTCTGGCAGAGCGGCATCGGCACACCACCGAGCGGGCAGGCTAGACAGTGGAGCAAGGGCTTGATGTGTTGCTGGGGAAAGACACATTTATACAATAAAGCAGATGAAATGGGAAAACACAGAAACCTGAAACACTGGAAACAAATACTGCAAGTCTAACAAGGAGCTTTCGTCTTTCCATCAGAAGTGCCTTCAATGTCTTTTTTCAGGTATGGAAGCTTTTCTGAGCACATGATAGCTGAAGCATTATGCTTGTTCTAAAGATATAAATGCAAAGCACCCAAAACAATACAACAAATAAAAGCAGGAAAAAGTGGAATTAAAAAGAACCTTAAAGGACCTTAAAAAGAAGAAATGCGTGACTTGCTGTGCTGATGCAGGTCCTATGTCGCCACACTCTGACACCTGTGCAGTGCTTCCCCATCATCACGATTTCCTTTATTTCTCTGTCAGAAATTACAATGAGAACAATGCCTTTGCTGCTAGAAGAAACCCCTCATGTATACAAGCACAGATGCAAGAAGAAGTCCGTCCCATGTGGACCACTACTTGGGGAATCAGCATGTTAGTCTCTTGCCTGGCTGCCTGCAGCTCTTCAGCAAAGTACCAACTTCACCAATAGTTTACATTTCTAGAGCTTTATTTACTTCTATATATTTTTTATTTAATGAGCCAATCTGTTAACCTTCAGTTGCCATATAAGGGTGTCCAAATATAGAATTAGTCAAAATACTAATAAATGATATATACAGCTGAAAGATTTAAGGCTCCTGAGAAAAAATAACTGAGAAAGTATCAAAAATTGTCCTCAGATTGTCAAAGAAGCAAAAAAATCCTCTAGGTTTTATTTTTCTAAATTGAGAAGAAACTTTATACAGTTCTCATAAAGAAAATTAAGATTTGTTTGAAGCTTTCAATAAAAGTTCCCTGGTCACCATTATTGGCACCCATTAAATTTACATACAACATGTGGAATATCTCCTGGAAAAAAAATAATCTAATGAAACAGTTATGGCCTCTAGACACTTGTGTTTGGTACAGAACAGCAAATGATGAAACAACAATAAATGATAGGAGGAACAAAACTAGAAGAACTGAAAGATCACCATGACTCTGGTATTGGCACCCTTTAAATCAGTGAGAAAAAAATATTACATTTGGCTCACTCCTCTGGAATGCATTGGACTTGGAGGAAGCTGCAATAATTTGTCATTGTCCATATGACATGAATTAGCCAATGAATAATGACTTTAGTGCTTTAAAAAGCCTCCCGTCATTCCCTATTCCGTCTTCACAATGGTGAGCAAAAGGGAGCTCTCTGAGAACATCAGAAATGCTCTTACTATCAAACACAAGGCTGCTGAAGGGTGTAAGGCCATCGCCGAAGATCGTGGTATCCCTGATTCAACAGTGCACAAAGTTATTAAGAAGTTTCCTGAGCACAAAACTGTCAAAAATCTCCCTGGTCTTGGAGGAAAGACAGACGACTTTTAAGGTTGGTGCAAACTGTGGAAAAAACAGCACAGAAAACATCCAAAGACCTAAAGGCCGAGCTAGAAGAACTGGCAATCATACTCCACACACTATACCAAGAAGGGCTTTATGGGTGATGACCAAGGAGGACCCCGCTGCTGGAAGAAAACACATCAAAAGGAACAACCAATCTTTGCCAGAGAGTATCTGGACAAACACAAACTTTCTGGGAAAATGTTCTATGGACAGATTGGAGATGATGCACACCAGTAATGTGTTTATAGACGGCGAAATGAAGCTTATAAGGAAAAAAACACTCCAGCTACAGTAAAGCATGGTGGAGGGTCCATAATGTTGTGGGACTGATTTGCTGCCTCTGGAACCTTGAACGGATCACAGGAATCACAAAATCAGAGAATTACTGAGGTATTGTGGAGCAAAATGTGCTACACGGTGTAAGAAAACAAGGTTTAAGTCAAAGATCTTGGGTTTTTCAGCAAGATAAAAACCCAAAGCAGACATCCAAAAGCACACAAGAATGGTTAAAAGGGAAAAAGTGGACCATTTTAAACTGGCCAGAAATCAGTCCTGATCACAGTCCCACTGAAAATCTGTGGAAGGAGCTGAAATGTGCCAATGGGGAAAGTGGGAACATTCAAGAGCTTGAACAAACTGCAAAGGAAGAGTGGGAGAAGATTCCATCAGAGAGGTGCAAGGAGCCTACAGATGGCAAAAAACACGTTTGGAGGTCGTAATCAGGGCAGGGTGTCAAGTTTCTTTTTACCAAGCACTAGCAGTAGTAGTGTGTAAAGTGCACACAGAGATAGTGACAGGTGACATTGTTTTTACAGTCCAGTTATCTTTTATATCTCTAGTTGACAACTGTCCTTTTCTGTTCTGATGCCAGCCTTGAAGCTGATTTTTTGTTTTTGATATTTCCATGTAACGTCTATTGAATATTTTTTTCCTGATATGATAACACTAATGCTTTAGTAACAGTGCGTACTTCACAATCATTTAGATTACCCTGTGACCGTCCTGAAATTGAAAGGCATTTTGTTGCCACTGCCACCCTCACTGTGACAGGTAGATGAAGACTGACTGAGTGAGTGAGTGACTTTTGTGGATTAATAAAAACGGTGTGTAGGAGTGTGCAATTAGAGTCTCTGCCAACTCAGTGTTTAGACTTTGGCCAGAAACATTAATGTATTTAAAAACAATCGTGTAGTCATTGTCTCTGAAGTGCACAGTAAACTCAAAATGAAGTAGCACTTAATGGCTAAATGATTTTGGAAGGCTAACAACCTTCATGATCCATGGGAGCACACAACAGTAACAGGAGGAACACTTCAGCATGGACTTGTATGAGACAGGAATTTGTCATCAAACCCGTTAGAAAAGAAAAGTTCTTGCTTGTAAAAGAAATGTGGGTCAATCTCAATCATATACATTTATGTCAAGTTCAGCTTGCTAAAGGGTGGAGCTTAGTACTGTAGTCATTGTGACATTTATGGTTTGGCCTTGCAGTTTGGCAGAGAAAGAAAAAAACAAATCCTTTTCTGAAATCTTCTTCTGCACACCATGTACGATGGCCCAGCAGAAGGAGATGCTAATCATCACTTTCTGGAGGGGTCGCCATTGTGTGCATTCTAGTGTTGCATTATCAACTGTACTGCAAACATTTGGAGATAAAATATGATCTACTTGAGTCAATTTATTCGTCTGAAAAAGCATTTCAAAGCAAACAGGAAAACAATTAAATTCCCTGTTGTCTCAGTCAGCTGCACATCTTATCAGGTATCCTCTAATAATGCTCACTTAGGATCACATCAGGTCTGAGGTCTAGAGGGAGCTCAGTTTCTGACATCTAACCCTGAGACCGGTAATGGTGCCCTTTTGGTTTCTGTGAATGTACCGGTGGCTAACTGCTACCATGCCTGGTTTCCTGACCGTATCGGGTCATTATCGTACTGTCCATGGAGCACACTGTGGAGTGCAGACAGTGCATGAGCAGGGCTTTTTCTAGCTTGAGGAGCACTTTGCCAAAGTCAAAGATCAGCTAAAGTCCCCCCCAATCATAAATTCCTTTACAACTTCAATATTTACTTTTGTGTGTATATACAGAAAATGAGAAATACTAACGTTAAACATTAATGCTGACAGGTTGGGGTGTGATCCATACTAACCTTGGAGAGAGTGCAATGGAAGGCCAGTACAACAGCAGCGCGTGTCACCACGGGTGGAGAATTAAGGCAGAGCCTTTGTGTGCATAGAGGGTTACACTGAACGTGTCAGTGTGTTATGTTGCACTTTCTCACTTTGGATCCACTAACTTGCAAGTTGTTCAGCTTTAACCAGACCTGTAATGTACAATTTTTGAAGTATAATTAAGTCAAAATATAAACCACAGCTGAAGTGCGGACTGACGGACACAATACATAAAAATGGAGCTTCACAGAAATAAACTAATGGGGTGCCTGCCTGCAGCTGTAGGTCTCTCCGTAATGGCTTTCCAAGAAACACTGGAAGGATTTATTCCAGGGTTTGGTCTTGGGGGACGTAACAAGGAGGAGACACGAATATGTCCAAGATCATTGTGGACAGTGCGGTGTGAGCTTCAGGTACAAGGCAGGGTGGAGAACTCCTAGTTGTTGTCTCAGTGGCTGTAACAGAATGACAGTTCAAACAGGAGGTGCTCGGCAGGGTAGAAGCCCAATTATAATGACACAATAACTACATCCTAATGAAAGGTGATGGGCCGGAGTGTCAAAATTGATGTGCATGAAACATTTTATTTCAGTTATCCAATCAATGAACTACTTTTAAAAAGGCAGCACGTTTAGCATAACGTGGACACAGTAACAGGTGATGGAGCTTCAATACAACTGCTGGCCCGTCTTGCCTGGTGCTGTTCTTCCCATGGTACACTTGTTTCCTCCCACATGACATCTAAAAGTTCAGAATCATTAAAAGTATCACCACCTAAGTCCACCGTTTTATCCCATGTTTGTTTTCCAGTTAAAACGCGTCTAGAAACAAATTTCATTGTAATAATCATTGTATCATATACTTCAATGTATTTAGTTATATTTGTAAAAAACAAACATTTTGGCTGTTGAAATTCAACTGGAGCCCTGTGCTCATTTACAAGGACAAGTGGCTGTGCTGATGGTCACCATGTAAACGCAGGACCCTCCTGAGCCCACACAGCCACAGCGACAGGCCAGGGCAGGGCAGGGGGTGCCAGTGCCCACTCCAGCAGCCTGCTCTGGACATCATCTTTATCTTGCATGTCATGAAACTGCTTTAATTAAGTGTAACTTTATTAAAACTTGATGATTCACTAATAAAAATAAATTTATCTTTTTTAATAGAGTGTCACTGTGAATGCCACTTCCAGAGCTATTAGTCTAAAATTATACCAGCAAGAAAAAAATCCAAGATTTTATGTTATTGTGAACACTAAAGTTTAAAGTGAAATTAATTACAAAACAAATCCAGCAGCACACCGCCGGCGTGTATTACATTGTGCCTAGTGCCCTTTTTTGTGTTACAGTGTAAATTGCCCTGGGATTGAATTTTAATTTGGCTCAATCAATTTCACGGTGTGCACTATCACCAGATGTTTAACAAAGCATTCAATAATCTCACAAAATGAAAGCGAGTAATAGAATAATTATTGATATCTGAAGATGAATTACAGCCTCTGAGTGGACATGTTATGCTAGTTTCCATCATGCTGCTCCTTTCAGATCAAAGTCTGACACCTTAAGCCTCATTGCTCAGCCTCGCTAAATCATATTGTCAGAAGAAAGTTACAAACTCTTAGGCAGCGGAAAAATCGGGAAGAGTGGGCATGCCATATTTGTTAAAGAGCTCTCTTCTTTTTCTCAAAAAGTCAAACCAACAACAGACTCCTAATTTTGTAAAACCAACACTGGCTTGATTTTAAAGTGTTCTCATCTGAAAAACTAATAGTGACGAGATTTACAAAATGCAAAATTCCTTGGTTGTGTTAACATTCAGCTGCCACCAGGTGTATGGAAAAGACAACTTCATTTCAGTTGGACAGAATGCAACAAATTGATATGGCTAGCAGCAGCTGACAGCTCTGACCTTGTGAAGTCACTGTGGCTCAAAAGCTGTGGAAATCTCCCAGCTAATGAAATGCAAAAGGTGGTCCATATTGCTTCCCCCACCACAGAGTAGAGATTTGTGATACACCGACTGTATATCTTTAGGGGGGTTGTAACCCCTTTGTCTGCATTGTGGGGCAGCTCATCCTTCTGCCCAGTTCACAACTGCCTGTTGCCGTCTCTAGCGGGATGTCTTTCCGTCTCCACTCCTGACTCCAGACTGAGAATTGCCCTCCGAGTGATCAGGCTGTCAACACACTGCGGTGTGTTCTTAGGCAGCCCCTCTTCAGTTGTACACACACTAAGCCAGAGTGGACCCTGATACTGTCTATGCACCCCACAACCCTTATGCCGCCACTAAAGAGCAAGGTCTTCAAGTAAAAACCTTAACATCGCCCTTCTCTTTAAAGGCGACTCTTTGCTGCCCTGATTATGGGTGTCCGGGAAATGTGTTCCCATGTCCCCTGACGCAGGTCCATGTGCTGTGCTCCACTGGCTAGGGATTCTGTCTGTTTGCCATTTCCCTAAAGTCCCCCTACAACTGTGCATTAGAATCAGGCTGCAGTTCTTTCTTTGCTGCAATGATGCCCCTACCTACTGCCCCCTTAGCGGCCCCTTCCAATTCATCTCTGTCTGCCATCGTGCGTCTTCCTGGTGCCCATGCCCTTTGTCAACGTCTTGCAAACCAGGCACACAGTGTTACATTTTGCCTTTTGCTGGTTTAGGCATTGCCCTGCAGTCAGTGAAGACCCCCGTCCAGGGATTGTTCCTGCCTTGTGCCCGATGATTGCTAGGACAGGCTCTAGCTGTCCCACAACCAAGCACCGAATGGACAGACGGAGGCACGATTTATTCATTTTGGGGACACTTTACTCTACATATTGAAAATTCAAAGCAGTAATGTGCGGTAGAGAAAGTTGATTGAAGCAAAACAGTGCACTGAACAAGGATGCACGCAGTAACGAGTTAAATGTGTTTACACAGGCTAAACAAAATCCCAGTGTGAAGAAGCAATACAGCTGACATTATCTTCCACCCCATTCATCACTTGCTTGGCTAATTACTCATTCAGAGCATATCTTTAGATGCTAGTGTCACATTCTGTCACTGCAGCTTTAAAACAGTGTCATCGTATTAATAATATTTACGTGAAGTGAATGTCATTTTCTGTGATATGATAGAATATTAAAACCTTAAAAAGTACAATATGCTGTATTTGATTAATTTACTGAATTGCATTACAATGAATTAGAATCAGAGTAAACAAGAATTTCATCAATACTACTTCAGCACAACTCATCTGTCCAATTTGGACGGCTTTGTGAACAAAAAGTCCAAAAACTTAACAGCAGCCACATTCATCATAGATGGTATTTTTTGATTTTTTCCTAACTTTAAACAAAATAAGATGTCTTTTTCCCCCTGAGTTATGGAGGGTAGAGTAGGATTCTGTAAATGAAGTGAGGTAACATGACGAGCAAGCAGTGTTAAGTGTAAGAGACTGCATTTTGTCATGACAGTTTCTCCACCTGGAGTTACCCCGATAATGCTGTTAGAGGACTCCCAATACTCCTGACTGAAAGGTCCACTGGGTGGCTGGGGTGGTGAGCACTTTGAGATCCAGTAAGTGCTGCCGACTCACACGGCCACACATCACTGCACTTGGGCCTTCTGTGATAAAGTGTCTTGAAGGGGTTTACCAGGGGGTGTCTTACTAAATTTAAATTCACTGTACACGTGACAATAAAGACCTTATAAACCTATTGTTCTTTCTTACTTTCATTGAAACTGCATTAAAGCTTGATGAGCCAAAAAGATATTTTTTAAAAACAGCAAGCACTGGGCAGGATGTGGTGACAAACAGCTTTCCAATGCATTGTGCTGCTCAGTTTCCATGTCAGGTAAGGAGCTAAATCCTGCATGCAGCTGCAGTCTTTTGTTATCTGTTAATGCTGCATCTTTAAAGTACATCGGAAGAGAAACAAGCCCATGTAATAATAATACAAAACAGGAAAAAAGAAAGACACAGAGATGACATTGCTTCTTTAGGGTGGTCACATACTGACATAAGGAAGTCAGTCTTTGGCTGAGATAAGCATTGAGTGCCGCTCGCTGTAAGTAGAAGAGGCTCCGTACAGCAAGTGGTCCATCAGGTTGGGCCAAGTGAGTAGTGCCGCCATGAATGTTAGTCACCAGGAAGTCTGTTGTTATTCGATATGCTGATTTATTTTTGTTTTCTTATTGTGTCTTTTATTTTTCTATTCTTTATTATGTAAAGCACTTTGAGCTACTGTTTGTATGAAAATGTGCTATATAAATAAATGTTGTTGTTGTTGTTGTTCCTGGTGCACTGCCAGCAACAGACTGCATGAGATGGCACTGGTGCAGTAATTTACAAGAATGTGACTGCACTAGCAAGACAAACCACCAGGGGGAGCTGACTGCACACCGAGCATTTGAAGTGCAAACAGAGCAGAGCCTTCTTCAAATCTCACTTAGCGCTTGGAAACTTTATCACGTTATGGGATTTAAGTTTTATACAGTTTAGACTTTGATTGATTTTAGATTGTAATGATCCTGTGAATGCCAGGTGCATTTTTCAAACTTTTATTCACAGAGAGAAAATTCTAAGGAAATTTTGGCAATGAAAAATAAGAGCATTAACAATAACTTTTATTTAATTGTAACTTTCAAGATGGTCAAGGACACACTACCAGATAAAACCATAACAATGCATAAGAGCAGATGGCAGCAACAGTATAGCTAAAAACACACACAGCAGTACTCCATCTTCTTCTTAAGTATTGTGTCCATCAAAGTCATTAACACTGTGACAAACAGTGTGATTTGTAACAACAACAACAACATTTATTTATATGGCACATTTTCATACAAAAAGTAGCTCAAAGTGCTTTACATAATGAAAAAAAAGAAAAACAAAAGACAAAATAAGAAATTAAAATAAGACAACATTTGTTAACATAGAAAAGGAGTAAGGTCCGTTGGCCAGGGTGGACTGAAAAAACAAAAAAAAACTCCAGACGGCTGAAGAGAAAAAAAATAAATAAATAAAAATAAATAAATAAATGTAACAGATTAGCATGTTTCTGCTTAAAAGGTTCTATTGTATACTTCATAAAAATCACTGTATAATCTTTATCCTTTTCTAAGAATACACACTGTTCATTAGTAAGAATATATTGATTTAATACTTCTAATATGGAATTGGGTAGCTAGGTGGCTAAAGTGAATCACAAGTGATTGTTTTGGAAACATTTTGCCATTCTTTTTCTATTTTTGATAACCTTTTTTGTCCCCAAAGTGATAATGAGAAACTGGTTAAATGGTAAAGATAATGGAAAATGAGAAGCGCACATCAGTAAGCGCAGCTACTTTCAAATCCCAAGCACAGTCACCTGTTTATGTGGAGTTTGCATGTTCTCCATGTGTCTACGGGGGATTCTCCTTGTCCTTGCACAAAGACCCACCGAAGTTCTAAATTAAATGGTTACTGGCTGCTGCCATCTGCACAATGTTGTTCATTTAGTCTCCTCTTTTTAACAGCACTGCATTATCCATCTCTGAGCACAATGCAGGCACTGGCTGCTTCCTCCTGGTCCGTAACATGTCTGAGGTCCGTCCACCAGAAGGTCGAGTAACGAGAGGTGTAAATGAGAGAATGCTTATTTCTTCAAGATCAAGAGAGGACGCAAAGGCTAAAAAACTCCTCTTAATGTTGTTTATTACTTTAATTAAAAAAAAGAGAGAGAGATGATTTTAATCCTATAAATTATAGTTATATTTTAAGCCATAGTACTAAATACACATTACTTACGTCCTCATTGTTACTTATTTCTTAAGATTGTCAATTGTGCATTATATTTCCTGTTAAGTATTATTAAGTATTTAGAGAAAACTATAAAATATATGACTTTTTATAAAATATTTAAGCTTAACATTGACAAAACAACCACCGCCATTGTCTACGTAGCTGTAAAATGCAGTAGCAAGTGGACTTAATGTGCACAGTTCAGAGATTACGCTGTATTGGACGTAGCAGACATTCACCAACACCTGATGTGATGTCATCTTCTGGAGCCCTCAGTGCAGTAGGTGACGGCTGAGAAGTATGGCAGGCTGCAGCTGTGTGTGCAAATGTGCAGCTCCCACCTCAGTAAGAGAGGACTACAGGGGTGACTATGTGCCGCATATGGCCTTCACTTCACCAGACAGTACAGTTTTAATTATGGATACTGATGGAAGATTAGGAAAGATGAACGGGTTTTGTTTGACAAAAGCATAAAAGTAATATGCTACTGCAGGATTAGAGCAGATGTCCAACTGTAAGATTGCATTTGATCCAAACCTACTGCCAGTACAGAGGAGGCATCTAAATGGACAGTTTGAGAAAATCTGGGAAGGACATTCATTTTAACCAATATAAGATATATAATATAGTGCACTTTTATTCACATTAATTGTACAGAATAGATACGATGTGTGTGCCCATGATAACTATGGATCAGGACTAAAACACACCAAGTCATCAACGTAACAAGATACCAAATCCTCCCCTTATAATTTCTCAGTCTCTGTTTATGGAGGTGGGAAGCCAACGGATTCAATAGGACTTGTGAAAGGCGTTGGCGATGGACCACCCTCTCTAGTCCTATTGTAAAGTAAAAGACTTAATTCATATAAGCAGAGGCTTCTGTCCTGGAGTCTAATAATTTAACCCATGCACATGTGTTGGGTCAGCTTCTTATGGCTGTTCTAGCAGCTGTCATTCCACATTTTAAATGAACCGTGTAATGCTACAGATATTCCTGTTCCATAACACCATAGACAGACTGAAAGCAAAAGCATTCTACTTGTATTGTGGTGTTTTTATCAGAGGTGATGTTTTTGAAGACATAAAAGGAGGCTACTGTGCTTTAATGTTCACAAGTCTTATGTAGACACAGACATCGTGATGCTGTGTGTGAGCGAGCGAGTGCTACTGACTGAGTATGTCCACCGACTCTCAATGCCCTCTTGGGACACTCCATCTGATGGCTGCTCAGCCCTTTTCGGAGAGAAGCCAGCAGGAGGACCACTGTATACAATTGAGGAACCCAACATTTTTTCCTGTTGCTTCACGCGAGTCTTGGTTTGAGCATGAGGTACCAGATTCTGTTCATGTGAATGCTCTGCCAATGTGTGGCAACGCTCCCCTTACCAAACTTTTTCATGGTGTGCCAGCTGATTATTACTGTGTCTATAGTAATTGTGTTGGCAGCTCATTCTTAAATAATGCTCCACTACAAAAACCTGCTTCACTACAGATATGGCAAAGGTAAGCAGAACATCAGAATCCTTTGCAGCGCATCCAATCACCATGTGGCTTTTTGTATCAATTTAAACGAAGAGTTAAGTACACATCATTCGTTTTTCATTTGTAGTGTCTACATTGTCTGCTGCCTACACAATGGAAAAAAGTCTGCTCTTGTGCATGCTGTGTGAAATAATAAAGATATGACCTTGCTTATATACCGTAGATGTCTAGAAATGGATAGAAAGCAGCAGACAATACGATCATTCATTTCTGTGTGCGCTGTGTACCTGCCTGCTAGGTCTGCGTGACCTTGGCTGGAATAATCATATTTAGGTGACAGGAAGGTGCGTTATTGTTATAAAGGGTTAAGTTACTTTGTGTCAATTCCAAAATATACAATGAGTTCCACTCCTGAGCTTGTCTAATATGCTAAAAAAATGTTGATGATGGAGGAGGAACCTAAATTAATAATTATCACATTTAATAAAGGTTTAGGTTAATAAATGGCACGGAGGAGGAGAAGTACAAAAGGCCCAGCTGCACCCCACTCAGCTTTGAAGAGGTCATTCACTTGTGAATATAAAGATGGTCTTGTCTTTAACATTCAGTGTACCTGCAGTGCTCCGAACAGTAACAAAGGCCAGGGCCCACAGTGCTGAAGCAGGAGGTGTATGTCCGAGCTGCACGTGTGCTGGGCTCTCACACCCCACACACTCGCCGTCCAGTCTGCATGGCTTTTGTATTGTGTCTTGGCACTCTGGTTTAGCCCAGCATCCCACATAAAATTAGACCATTCAAAATTGGTCTGCAGCATGTGTGCGGGTCCCTCCAGGGCTCATGCCTTCTTTGCAGCTAATGCTCCATCAGCTTTACTACACGTAGGTAAGGGTGAACAGTAATGGTGACACTTAGTGGCTAACGCTAATGAAGAGAAACATACAGCTAGTGAGAGAAATGGATGGGTGAAACAAAAGGTCCCCCGTTCACTGCAGACGAGTCGCACTAAGCATTACTCAAAAATGCAGGAAGGCGACCTGCATACTAAGAGTGGCACAGCACTCACCGATTTGCTCTACAGTATGTCCAGACTGACAACAGGACTCCTAGCTAGTCTTTAATGATGGCCTGTTTGGTTTTAGCCCAGGTATCGTTACGGCCATTTAATGCATTGCTTCACATAAAGTTCCTTGTTATTATGGAAGGAGCCGTTCAGCTGTAAAGAACAAAATGGCATATTTTATATTTGAGTGCACACCGGTATCTGGCAGCGAATATCCACGTTCATTCCTGTTGTAGTTGCCCACTGGGTGGTTGAACCATGGGGGACGACTTACACGTGTAGTCTGTTTGCTCAGGAAAGGTTAAATAAGTGAGCTGGCATTCAGCACTGGCTTGGCCAAAGTGAGCTTTTCGCTGACGAAAGCACAGAAGGCATCTGTCGCCATTTAAAATGCTAACCTGCGGAGGGCCTCTTGGCAGGCCTCAGACACAGGAACCGCATGAAGCATTACCACAGTGCTGTGTGATTTGATTTGAGAATGTGGCAGTCACGGGCATCCACATCTGTCATCTTATGTGTTTTCAAACACTTGCATTTTGAGGCACAACCTCTGGACAGTTTTTCATTCCTTTAAAGGTAGCACCGATATTTTTGATCGCCTTAAGCACATTTAAGCGTTGGCTCTGCATATTTTGTTCAGTCAGGCCTTTATGTGCCGTGATGAAACCTGACATTTGGTAAATGGATGTCAAAATATTTACTCAGCATACAGTGATTGCAGAAGTATTGTCTGCATTTTAATTTTAGGGTTTATTTTCAATATTCTTCCACATTTAACATCTATTATATTTGATGAATCTGAAAAGCCAATCTGGAGGTAATTATTTGTCAGTTATCAGTTTTGACATTTTCCTTGGATTTCCTGGTATGATAATTTGGGTGTGCAGAAGTCTGTCCACTGAGCCTGGTCAATTATTTCATGAGGTGTAATCTGCCTGTCATCGTCAGCATTGCTTAAACATCCATTATGAGTGCAAAACCCAACTGAAGGACGGATGTGTAAAAAGTGCTGATTGAGCTGCGAAATCAAGGAGAGGGCTTCATGTGCAAGTTGTTTGTGCAGCTCGCAGCACGCCCTCCCGTGCCTTGTCGGAGAACTGCTTTGTCAATTCGGCTGTCAGCGTGCCTTTCTTGATTACTGCGACAGCAGTTAATGATGTGCTGATTACCATACTGCTACAAGCACACTTCCGCAGTCATGTAAAGGACTCTCTTTAACCTCCATGGGCAAAAACAAATTAAAATCACAACAACGTTTTCATTTATCACCACAGGAGTACTGTAATACAAGGAAAGATTTTTACAGTTTAACACTCATTAATGGCATTTAATTTAGAGAAAAAGACTCCTTGAGGAAGAGAGGCGGAAAGAATCATTGCTTAGGGATGTCTTTCGGCAAGGATCGCTGCCAACTCTGAGAAAATAAGTAGATGGGAAAAAAGGGAAAATATACAAGTATCCGAGTGCATTCTCTCCGAGTTTCCTCCCACATCCTACAGATGCAGTGTTAATTAGGGGCTCAGAATTGGCCCGGTGAGAGCTGCCATGCGAGTGTGTAAATGTGCCCTGCAGGTGATGGGCCTCCCATTCAGGGCCAAGTCCTGCTCCTCAAGTCGCTGCTGCCTCTCCTCACGACACAGTAATGGGATGGATGGATGGCACAAGCCCTTTAAAATGTTAGGTGACAGAATATATGGAGTGAGGTTACATGTGACTGTGATTAGTCTCTTCAGGAACCAAAGCAGATTTTGGTTGACTTGTATTTTGTAATTTTTTTTTCTCTCCAGTTAGAGTTTATTGTACTTAGGCTAATAGACTAGAAAGGTGAATGCACTAAAACAAAGTGTACAACACAACATGTCTATCAGCCCCTCAACCTCTGCGAGGAGTTCAGGCAAATCTTTCATGTGTCTTCATTGCTAGAAAAAACCTGAGAGGGGACCTCATCTGGCACCATTGGACAGGTAAGGCACACACTCTCATTGAAATGAAAAGAGAAAAAAAGGGTACAGAGTCTTACCTATATATAGCGATAAATGAGTGTATACCTACACACACACACACACAGGAGAGTATATTTAGTCATCTCTGTACAACATGCACTGGAGCAATCTGGCCAAAATCAAAAGGTGTCGTGCATTTACAGTGCTGCCAATGGAGTCCAGCTTGGACCGAGTGACCTGTTTCTGAGTTACTGTGACACACACACAGACGGACATCACTCACGGAAAGCTCAAGGCTGGGACTCTGACAATATCACACACCTTTCTGGAATATATACCAGTGGTACATGTAGGGGAAAAAAAAGTAAAAATCTGTTACATTTTAAAGTGTACAGTGAATACATTTCACAGTACTGTTTTTACTTCTGCTAAAAATATTTCTATAAATCTAATGTTGCCAGTCCTACTCAAAATCATAACCTGGAACTCTGGCCATGATGGCAAGGACAACGGCTGTAATGTGAAAGGATCCACTGCAGAAAACAAATGCAGTCCATGGCACATGAGCACTGTAAGGATTATTATCTGTTCCAGTATTAATTGTAAGCCAGCATGTAAAATACAGTACACTGCCTATTTGTGTTTCTGTGTCATAATTAAAAAGAACTAATCAAATGATTCATTGCTTTTAAAAATGGCCATGCAATGGAGTCATTTCTTTTCAAATGAAAACCCCAATCAGTGCCAAGTGGTGGGGTCCTACCAAGTGGTTTGAATCCTACCTGGCAGGTAGAAAATTCTTTGTTAGTTCTGGTAATCACAACACAAAGACACATGATATCCTATATGGTGTTCCACAAGGCTCTATCCTGGGTCCGCTGCTCTTCTCAATCTATATGCTTCCATTACGTCAGATTATCTCAGGTTACAACGTGAGCTACCACAGCTATGCTGATGACACACAGCTTTACTTATCAATAGCACCTGATGACACCGACTCTCTCGATTCACTAACACAATGTCTTACTGGTATTTCGGAATGGATGAATAGTAATTTTCTCAATCTAAATAAAGAGAAAAGTGAGATTTTAGTGATTGGCAATAATGGATTCAATGAGGTTATCAGAAATAAACTTGATGCATTAGGATTAAAAGTTAAGACGGAAGTAAAAACTTAGGGGTAACTGTTGACTGTAACCTGGATTTTAAATCGCATATTCATCAGACCACTAGGACGGCATTTTTTCACTTAAGAAACATAGCAAAAGTTAGACCTCTTACATCATTGAAAGATGCTGAGAAATTAATTCACGCTTTTGTTTTCAGTAGACTAGATTACTGTAACGCACTCCTCTCAGGACTACCCAAAAAAGACATAAATCATTTGCAACGAGTGCAGAATGGAGCTGCTAGAATCCTAACTAGGAAAAGAAAATCCAAACACATTTCTCCAGTTCTGATGTCACTACACTGATTACCTGTGTCATTCAGGATTGACTTTAAAATTCTGCTTATGGTTTATAAAGCCTTAAATAATCTCGCTTCATCTTATATATCGGAATGTCTGACACCCTATATTCCAAATCCTAACCTTAGATCCTCAAACCTTAGATCCTTACAATTCCAAAAGCTAAACTTAAAAGAAGTGGTGAGGCGGCCTTCTGCTGTTATGCACCTAAAATCTGGAATAGCCTGCCAATAGGAATTCGCCAGGCTAATACAGTAGAGCACTTTAAAACACTGCTGAAAACACATTACTTTAACATGGCCTTCTCATAACTTCACTTTAACTTAATCCTGATACTCTTTATGTTCAATTCATCATAATAACTATTCATGGTGGCTCTAAAATCCACACTGACCCCTACTCTCTCTTCTGTTTCTTTTTCCGGTTTCTTTGTAACCTTGTCCTGCGCCACCACCACCTACTCAAAGTATCATGATGCTCCAACATTGATGGACTAAAAGCCAGAAGTCCACGTGACCATCATCATCAAGAACCCTAAATACAAAGAGGACTGTTTCATTTATGTTAGGTACAATGTCCAGAGGGGACTGGGTGGTCTCATGGTCTGGAATCCCTGCAGATTTTATTTTTTTTCTCCAGCCGTCTGGAATTTTTTTTTTTTTTGTTTTTTCTGTCCACCCTGGCCATCAGACCTTACTCTTATTCTATGTTAATTAATGTTGACTCATTTTATTTTCTTACTGTGTCTTTTATTTTTCTATTCTTCATTTTGTAAAGCACTTTGAGCTACATTTTTTTGTATGAAAATGTGCTATATAAATAAATGTTGTCAGCGGGGTAAGTGGCATTGCAGTCACGACTGTGTGCTGTCCATCAGCACCCAAAGATAGATACGTGATCCAAAATAAGTCGATGTTTTGTCACTTGCCCTGTACTAGCCTCTGATAAGATGACACCACTGACTCCACTAGCAGAAGGAGGCCAGTGGCCAGTGCTGGAGTGCCACTTTGGAGCGTTTTATTCTTCTAGCATCAATGTCTAAAATGTCTGGCTGCATAACATCTGGTAATCACAGAGCTAGCTGATCTCATTAACGCTGACAAATGTTTGCATATATTTGGTATTTAGAAAGTTCAAACAGATAACTGCATACACCTTAAACAAACAGCATTAGACTACGTAAGCGTGGAGTTGCCTTCCAAAGCAAGCTCAGAGTTTTTACTTGTCCTGACTTCATTGGAACAATTTTGACACAAATAATCTTCCACGGCACTGTGGCTCTCAGATTGAGGGTTGATCCGTTCACCACAGCCCTGGCACAGACAAGGTTTTAAAGTTAAAGTAACCTAGCCTTTTATTTTGAAAGGTGAACAGTAGTACTAGGGCGTTGTACCGTGTTAGCTATTATGAATGTAATGACAAGTCAAGCAAAATGACACCTTTTATTGGCTAACTAAAAAGATTACAATATGCAAGCTTTAGGGGCAACTTGGGCCCCTTCTTCAGGCACGATGTACCAATGTAATGTCATTAAAGGGGTCATTTTGCTTGACATCTCATTACAAAAGTTCTACAAGACCAACATGCTTCAGCATTGGCTGATAACTGAATGAAAAGACAATGTTATTTTTCAGCAGACTGCCCCATGCACATACATATTTGAATTTTGTTAAAGAAAAACACTTAAGGACAGAAACAGAAGTTGTTGAGTGTTTTGGCCAGACAGCCTTCTGCACTCGTCCACATGTGCATTGCAGAAATGAATAATACTTTAATTCAGAGTAGAAGTTTCAGGTTTTAATATTAAAGTTCTATAAGGTGATACAGGGTGAGGGGTTCCTCCTCTCAGTTGCCATGTTTTTGCTGGCACCAGTGTCATCAAGCTTTTTATATCATTTATGCTAAATAGTTTAATATATCTTTCTTAAAATGTTATTGACAAAAACTAAGATTTTGACTTTGTGAAAGTGTGGTATTATAAGTAAATAATGAGAATCAACATCCTGAAAAAGTGATGTACTCCCTTCTCTTTTTTATTCCAGAATGAAACAAAATGAAGGAATTTCCTGCAGAATTTAAATGATGCACCTCTAACCTTCTACACATTTCTATTTGCAGGATGCTGAAATTCTCAACACTGCCATATTAACTGGGAAGCCTGTAGCTGTGCCAGTGAAGATTGTCACGGTGCAAGAAGATGGCAAGACAGCCGAGGTGAACGAAGCCCTGCAGTGCCAGTCATCTGATGAAGATGTAATCAAGGTGAGAGTGAAGCATCCTAGAAAAGTGCATAAAGAGAGCCTCAAGTGTCGGTGTTCTGTCTGTCCGTGTGCAGGTGCAGTTTGAAGTCACACCTCTGACCTTTGTTTCTGTACAAACATTGGTAAATGACAAGGTTTAGCGCTCCTAGTGCCAGGTGGCTCCCCTTGTGATAACCATACGCATATGTTCTCCGTCTCGCCTGCCATGTCTGGTCATAATGCTCTGCTGAGATTCTGAATTGTAAGACTGCTTGTGTACTTCGTGATTTAAAAGTCAACAGGGACCTGAACCTGACCTAAGAAGGAGACACTCCATTGTCAATTTGCAGGGTTTCATCGGTGGCTTCAAATGTACCCCATGTAGGACAGCATGTCTGTATCACTTGTGGTTTAAGGTGTGCGACCTTTACACAATACGCTGCATTCTTGAAGTTCTGTTCTCTTGAGCACCATGGACACAGTAAGGCGTTCTGATGTACAGGCAGCCCTGCTGCTCCATGAAGGTGTTATTTAGCCAAACAGATTGAACTCATTATCCAGTGGGTGACATGTCGTCATCAGCAGCACACAATTGGCTGGTAAACTGCATTTATCACTTGGGTGCCTCATCTAATAACTTACCTAAGTAAATCAAGAAAATGACTTCAAGCAGAGGGCGACCATTTTGTTTGTTTCCAGGACTCCCATGATGATACTGACTTTGTCTGAAATGTCCTGCTTGTGCCTTGCACTGTGCAGCCTAACACTGTACTTTTTGCTTTGCTTTTTTGTGCTGACTTTTCCACATGAACTGTAATATAAGAGACTGCATGAAAATGTGTTTCGAATTAGACTATTTTATATTTTACCACAGTAATAAAATTTTAACGATGTGTCATGTGGGGTTCTAGATACCTGAAAGTGATTCCCTAGAGTTAAGTTTAAAATTAACTGCAAACCATTATAGTACATTAATAAATGATCAAAACTCTTCATCTTTTAGCAGCCTTTGTACTGGAGCACAGTTTTTGCCTTCAGTATATTTATGTGGCTGTTTGGGGTTTTTTTACATTCATCTGGCAGTTGAAATTTTCCCTAAAATATTATCAATATAATTCTTATTCTGGAAATGAACCGGTTTCTTTCACCTTCTCATGGTTCCTATAGAAACCATCTTTAACTGCACAACCATTATTGTGGCTTTGAAAATGACAATGGCATTTCTCTACCATTCCTTAAAAGTCATATTTGCTCAGGAAAGGGGATTAAATGCTTGTCAATCATGAATTTAACTGGTTTGATAAGTTTTGCTCTAGTGCTTTAAAATAGTGGGCTTGTGCCACTTTGGCTGGCAGATCAAATATGAAGAAATCTGTTCAAATCAAGACTAAAATGACTAAAGTATCTTATATACTTAGTATCTGTGGATTGCTGTTCCTGTACAGTGGAATCTTGATTAACATGCCAATTAAATGAACACTTGCAATTGCCAAGTGAGTTTCAAAATGTCAGTGGCCACAGCAAAGTCAGTAAAGAACGCAGAAATCAGACATCGTCAAGGATCCATAAAAGTCGCAGATGCCCCAGCTGCAGCGCTGCACACACACACACAGAAGAGCACTTCAATCCGTTTGTGTTTTGCATGGCTGTTGACGAGTAAGCTTTCCATCAGATTGTGGAATGGAACGTCTTTCTTCCATGGAAAGCGTGTGGAGTTTGTCATTTAAAACGCTGTAGCACCGTGATGCAGATTAAGAGGACAGCATGTTCTTTGAATTCAAAAAGTGGCTTATTTGTCTTAAGCTTTCGCTGTCCTTTGTCGTATTCATAGCAAACTAGGCCTTCCTTGAATGCAGAAAGAAGGTTGTAACAATTGTCACAATAACGAGACATACTCTGATGGTTTGGGGCAGCCACCCGAATATTCTGCTATCCTGGCTGCAAAGTCGTTTGTTATCAAAAAATAAACAGCACTGAGGTGCATACAAATGAGTCCAAAACAAGACTGAGGATTTAGGGAAAAGGGACAGGCTTTTAAAGGGGAAGACAGGAAGTGATGCATAAGGATGAGGCCCGTGTTCTTTAGCCATTGGTTCGAGCCTGGACGTGACATCACAGGGGCCAGAGCCGGTAAGGTCTCCTTCCATTGGCTCGGTCCTGGAAGTGACGTCAAGAGAGCCAGATGGAATCTCCCGGGAATGGTCTACAGGAAAGAGAGAAAAAGAGTCAGTGCACTCTGTCAGCTCCCGGCATGCCTCAGAAGTGCCGTCACTCAAGCCCTTCAGCTGCCTCCCATGCGCATGTGTGTGACACAATTTTAAGTGTCAGTGTAAAGAAGAAACCATCAGCAGAAAATGCATAGATGCATTCTTCACAGTGTCACTCTAATAAGCCCAGGTTAGGTGTCAGTACAGACAAGGCGAAAACTGTCAAAGACCAAAGGACATTACACAACTGTAAGAGAAAATCAAGATAAAATTGATCACTCAAGTGAGATTTCCCAATGGCATCATCCTGTTTGCATGGGACACTGCCACAAGCCTACAACTTAATGTCTGCATCTGATGTTTGTGTCTCCCCTAATGCTACCACTGAAATAAGTGAGCAAGCCCAGTAATAAAAGACACTGGACATGTTGCAGCACCCACTATTGAAACAAACAAAATCAATTTCTTAAATCGCACTGAATTTTCTAAGGGGGTTGGTTATAATGTGACTGAGTCTATGGTTCTTGGGTTTTAATTTCCATTTTGTATTCCATCCCTTTTCACATCAAATGGCTACCAAAATTTCTCTGACTTGGTGCACCTTATGTAGAGCACTTTGTGACTTGGAATCAGGGTGAAAACTCAGAAACAATCTTGTAGTCAGTCAGCCACTGAGGTGGGCCGTGAATTTAGCAGCTACAGTCCACAAATGTGACATGCCTTCTGCCCAGAATTTGTGACAAGTTGTTTCAAGATGTCATTCCAACCCTACCTTTGGGTAACAGCATGATTCCCACTTCCTGAAAGCAAATGTATGCCCATAATTCTAACCCTCTTTCAATAATTTGACTCTGAGTGTTTCATGACCCCCTGCTTATTATAACCAGTTTTAGTACGTGTGATTCAATTAAAAATGAGTGAGCTTTTTTGTGGCCATCCATTTTTGAATGTGATTCAATTAAATTTTTTGAGTTGTTGGTGTGAGTATCTACTATATAATATAACACTAAGGTCTGTAAGAGTCCAGTCTCTGTGAGGAATCTCATTGGTCAGTCTGGCTTTAGTGACCTGATCGAAAGAGGAGGTGTGAGCGTGAGACACACGCGGAGGAGGCCTACTGATACGAGTCGCCTTCAAAAATGGGAAGTATAAAAGCAGACAGCAAGTGAGTAAGGCACCTCAAAAATAATGAGAAGGGCTGAGGGGGAGGATTTAAGGGAATGAGCTTGACACCGGGGGGCCTGGGGTGGGGATGGGCACCACTCAAGAGAACTTCAGACACACACAGATACAAAGGAAAGGTGCTGAAGGTATGTGTAGCGTAAGAGACAATAAATGTCTTAACATTTATGTTATTACCTGTCTTTGACGAGGAACATGGCTTGTTTTATTATAATTCAAGTAAAATTATGAATGTAGTCCCTTATTATAAAACAAAAAAAAATAATTATGTATTGCTTATCCGTGGCACCAGTCCAAGCATGAGAGGAAGAGAAAACTCTTGCTTAAATTGAAATCAAAAGCAGAGATCTTATGAAGTTCACCTATCGGATTTAGAGTGTCTAAAACATGCATATGGTGCTCGAGTTCAATAAGATGTGTCCATCAGTGGTCAAGGCAGATTATGTTTCATACGGCGCTACAGCATGGAACAATTTCCCTGAACTTTGTACACATGACAATACTTTCACTGCTCATTTATCTTTGCTTAAAAACTCAGCATTGAGAACTGATAACATTTTTCAATCAGCAAGTCAATCTCAAGGAGCACAACTCAGTGGAGCATCAGAAGAGTCAAGAGAGTCAGTCACTGTGATTGGGTTTGCTCAGGTGCCGTATGCGGCCTTGCCTCTTAAAATGAGCGTGTACATTTCAGAAACACTGAAAATTCAAAAGCAAATCAATTCCAGATTTAATAAAACTGGAAGCTTTCCCAGAATCCCAACATTAAATCATATGATAAATTTTGAACAAAACTGCAAGAGATATTCATGAGGTGCACTAGACATCTGAGAAATACGCAAACCATATAAGTTGTGCCATTTCATTTTGTTCTCTTTTTTGGTCTCAGTTTCACAAACTCCCGAGATTCTTATTGCCCTTTCTCACTGTTTTGTCATTTCTTAAGAATTGTTTATCTGTCCACGTAGTTGTCACCATCTCATACATCTGCTGTTTCCCTGAATTTGGGTGGAATTTTAGAAAAGAAAAGACAAGTTGGCGAGACCACTCCATGAACTTCCTCTTTGACTACCTACTGTATGTCTGGCCCTTCTCTGACAGCACAAAGCCAGCCAGTGTATTGCAGGTCTGTGTCTTGCCTGCATTGCCATGTTCTGTTTCTTTCTCGTTTACTGTTCTTATTTTTAACACTCTTGCCGCCCCCTTCCTTTTCTTGTCATTTGATCGATTCTCCTTGTTAGCCCAGTGATATGCGATTGGCACTTTCTGCTCCCATTCAACTCTCAAATGCCTTCTCAGTTATTCTGCTCCACTTGTCGTGCAGACAGCAGTATCTCCTACAAGTTTTAATCCCCTTTTCCTTTCTCTCTACCATCTTATGGATTATGTGTGTTATCCATTTCTTTTATTCATGTTCCTTTCTTATGATGTTGGACAAAGTGGTTGAGTATGTAAAGGATAGATCTCTCTGCTCACTCATTATCTCCATTGCTTCAATTCTGGTCTTTTCTTTATCCCTTTTTGTAGTGCTTCTACTGAAGGTTCCTTTTCTAATATTCTAAATTAATTAAATCATTGAATTTTTCAGTGAATTGGATTAAATAAGGATTCAGCATTTTGTACATTTGACTTTATTATTTTTTTTGTTCTCTTTTTGCACATTTTTCCTTTTGTTAAAATCACCTGTTTGTCTTCTCCAATTCATTGTACTGCAGATTTCATATATTCAGCATACCATTTGAATTTGAGCAATATCAAGATAATCATTGGTTCTGTCGTGATTTTTGGGTTTTTGAAGTTAGAGAATTAAGTGTAGTTATTATTTTGGAAAATGCATTTGATTTTGGAGGTGTTGTTTATTTTTCACATTATAATCTTATTTACTGTCAAGCCATGTTGTAGTCTTGTTTGCAGGCCCCAATGTATTGTACGGTTTGCTGGTTGTAAGTGGATGTTTGTGATGTCAGTGAGGTACTGGTGTTGAAGCGATGCACTGCTTGTCATCAACTAAGATTGTGCACATGAGCTACTAGAGACTCCTCGTGTGGCTGCAGTGTTATTTTGTCTTATACTCGGGGTTTGGAGTAACATTTCTGGTTAATGCTTTTTGTGCCTCATTTGATCAGTTTAGACCTTCCCAATACTTGACCCCCTGCTTGTCTTCTGGCCATTGTTAGCTGCTCATCTCGAGGCCCTTTCTCTAATCTAAAATTCCGCTCCATCGTTTTGTTGAGCAGAGTAAGTTGTGTTGTAGTATATGTAACTGGTGTGTAGTCGCACCATCTCAAGACTAGCGGCACAATGAGGCTTCGTCCCACTGCACTGGGCCATGAGGCCTTTGAAGTTACCGTGAACCTAAGTATTGAACGGGCAAGGAGCTCTTTATATGTGACAAGTATTGAATGCATTGGAATCAATATTGGATATCAGCTACACACAATATACAGTTACACACCCTAAACAGTCATGCTTGAGTAGAAATACTAACAACAAAAAGTTTTGAATGAAGACAATTAGCTGGCTTCTGCCATTGTGTGTTATTTTGCAAGCCTACCATAGAAGACATAATGCATTGTAGTGTGGCCAATCAATGTAGCTAAGATCATTAAGAGAATGAACTTGCTACATTGGTTGAAACGTCGTCTTCTGCTCTGTACTTTGACTAATCCAAAATATTGTGCACGGTGCCTAGAAGGTTTAGGTGAAATCAAAGTCTGCAGCAACAAAATAGCATGAATATTTAAAGGGCAGCGAGCACGAAGTGGCAGGTTCTGTTTCAGGCAGTAGTCGGTGGTCATGTCTATCTGCACTATTCACAGTTCTTCATGATGCTTCAAAAATCATGCAAGTGCCTCTCCCAGTTTAAAAGGCATCACATGTCTGACTGAGAAGAAGCTTGTGACTATCTGCAGACAACCTAAGAGAACGTAGTCCTCACTAATGGATCAATGCCGCAGCCCCGAGGCCCAGAAAAAGCCAACTTCACTGAAAAGAGTGCAGAAAACCATTCTGATGTTTCACATTTAGTAGACTGGTCTACGGGCCTTACCCAACAGCACAGATGGGAGCATATCTAAGTACACTGCATGTCTGTGATATTGTGTTTTTAATCTTGGTCTTACTTATTTTTTGTATACAGAAATATATACAAAGTAATAATCAAAACTGTGTAAGTGATAACAAAAATGAATGGTTTAATTGTCTCATCATAGCAAACATATTAAGTCATATTATTCTAGAAACATAAGATATTCACAGTGGCTAATGCATGGATCATAATAATACAGTATTATTTGATTTCCTTTGCATTTTCTATTTACTTTACCAATGTCAATGTCTTACACTCACTTAGCTTATCACTCTAGTAGCACATCGATAAATGTCCCCCATCCTGTCGTGGTAAGGATGCTATGCGTTCCACAAAAAACCCAAATGTGTTAATGTGGCTAGTTTTATATGAACAGAGCTGCTGGTCAGTTGGCGGTGTAGGAAAGCATTTTGTAAAGAGATGCGTGTAAGTAGCTCTTGAAGTCACTGACTGCTACACTCAAGTGTGTCATGTTTCAAGTGGCAGCACTACAAGGTATAATTTCAGATTGACCTTCAAAGGAAGACATCATCAAGCGGTCCCTTCAGCAATCCGATGTCTTTGTTTGGGATGGACAATGAGCATTTGCCTATTGCTTGACTAGGAAAGACATGCAGAGCTAAATGGAAATTCTTGATGGTGGTCCTCCTGACTCCTCACATTCAAAATTAGCTGACATTAAGAGGAGGAGGAGGAGGCATTAGGAGAAAGGGTGGACCCTGCTTTCCTAATGTCTTCTTCCAGAGCTCAGTGTCTGAACGGACTTTGTAAAAACATCTCGTAACCTTCATTACAGCTGTATTCATCTGCACCGTTGACGTTTCTAGTGGTGACACAAGTTTAGCACTGCCTCTGTCTGTACCGTTTCTGAGCCCACTACAGAGCACACCCATTAATCCATGCCTGTTTTGTGATCTGATTTTTTTTTTAACTTGAAGGGGAGTTTTGATGTTGGTGCATTTCATCAAGGAGCAGAAGCATATCTAATACTGTATTCATGACAAGACTGCTGTCTTGATCCAAACAGCAACTGAGTTTCAGACTTCCGTCATCAGCATTTATTGTTTGCTTTTGTTATCCTGCTGTTGCCATTTGTTTTCTGGTGCTCTCATTATGTTCTTCTGTGCTCATTGCTCTTGTGCCACTGACCAGAGGCTGGTACAAAAGGACAAGACACTACTAGATGGGCATTAAGCAGTGAAGGAGCCCTGGAGGAGCAGTTAATGAGATAGCATCACATATACAGGTGACAGGAAAACCCCTTCTTATGCCCAGTGTGTAGAAAGGTGACGATGATGAAATGCCCATTAATTTCTGCACATGCTATGACAACAACTGAATAATTGGGAGGGCTCAGAAGACAGTACTCTAAGGCAGCAAATGGCGAGAAAGAGCCCTGCAGAGGACAGAGCCAGAAGCCTGTTCTCACCAGACAGACTGGGTCCAGGATGTACCTGTTCAAGGGGAACAGTTGGGACAGCCATCCTTAATATCTGGTAGCAGAATCACTGACCCTGAAAGCAATGTGGCAGGTGGGTGGTCTCTGCTGAAGCGTCAAGCTTAGGGGATTTAAGTTGAGAAGTAAACCTGACAGTTAACAGGAATAAAGATGCCAGAGACTGGGGGGATACATTGAAGAGGGTTTGCCTGGTTTTGTATGGATGAGCAAATGGACAATGAAATCAGCAGATAATCTGCTTCCAGAAACTGTATGAAACAGGCCCAAAATGACTAGAGGACTTTGTTTGCCACTACTTTCATAAAATACATCACGTTCTCCCCATAATCAGCCATCCTTTTTGAAATTCCTTCAAGACTTTTTCCAGGCTTAGAGTTGTACACGGCAAACACCCAAATGTCTAACAGGAGTACCACTTCCCCCTGAATTGTTCTTTCTGTAAACCTTAAAGTATCTCCATTTTATGCTTTCATTTTTCAAATTACCAGTCTTAATGCCTATTCAGACAATGCTTTTCTAATTTGCTTTGTAAAATTAACTATTTTTTACAGTTCAGACTGATTGTTTGCTAGATTCAGGCATGGTATACTCATGGCAAACATTCTACAAGGTGAAGAGCTTGGTGGCCTCTGCTTCTTCAGTGCCGCACACGTCCATACATTTTGTACAAGTCCCGCTCATACTGCTATTCTTTGGACTTCCCAGGGTCACTTCTCAGCAGTGTTCTTGGCAGCTGTACAGGTTTCTGTTAGTGTATCCAGCATTTGATGCCTCATACTGTCAGCCATTGACACACTCGGAATCTCTGCTGCTGGAATGATTGTATGTTGTCTGTTGGTCATCTTATTAGCTCTTTCAGATATTACAGACATTACCCTCATGACCCTTACTCTTTTATAGCAGTAGATTGTTTGACTTTAAAAAACAGAGCGTATATATGCAGTATATACAACATGTACTCCATTTGTCACTCTGTCTGTCTGCCACAGCAATCACTGACGCTCAAATGGAAACTGCCCCATTGCTCCACTTGCCTCTCACTACACAAAGTGTCATGCATCACTGCAGGTGGCTGGGCCACATGCTTTCCAGTCTGCAAAGGCACTCTGGGTATTTTCTAATGCCAGACACAGCACTGACAGTAGTGTGCTGATGACCATCTGTCATATGTCTTCTCAAAGCCAGGGAAAAGGCAATAGAGTGTAGCACAGCAAAAGGCAATTACTGGGCCCACAACCAACAGGCCCGAGCACACATCTGAAACCAGGACCATAGACACAAGCAAGGAAGAGAGCCAAAGGGAAGGAAACTGAGCAGACATTTAAACATAGCAAGGTGTTTGACTTTACAAGATGAAAGGAGAGTAACGGCTTGTGTGATTTTTAGAAAACAAAAGAGAATTTTAAAAATATAAAGGTAAATATCACATTAGGGTTAGGGTTACGTGAATGATGTTGTTGGAGAAGGCTGCAGCTATCTGTAAAACTGAAAAGGGACAAGCAGAATAAGAACACAAATGAATAAATGTACATTTTATTGCTTTAACATAATTACTGAACTATATATATATATATATATATATATATATA
>JANRMT010062838.1:18659294-18712800 GCA_026402145.1 Polypterus bichir lapradei | reverse complement strand
TATACACACAGGTAAAATTCTATTACAATGAATATCTTTACAACGAAATTTTCATTACAACAAAGTATTTTTATGGTCCTGACAATCTCGTTACTACGAAGTACATTCAGCAGATACTTTCATTACAACGAAGTGCCCAAAAGACCTTGAAATGCCTCAGTGATTCATCCACAGAGCAGTTAGTTCTGTGGCTGCAACTCAGTTGTGCACAATAATCCCCAAACAGAAACACTGTAATTTTTTTTTTCTTTCTTCGAACTTTCCTCGTACTTTTTTTTTTTTTTTTGCTGTTTTTGTTTTCGGTGGTTTTTAGTGATACCATTTTGCATATTGCTCTTCAACATTTGAAAAACATCCATTGGAATTTAACTCATTGTCACCCTCCTATAGAAACGACAGACACGAAAAAATGATAACACTTCATATTAGAAAAAAAAAGTTACATTTCTGCAGCTCTTGATTGGGGCAAAAAGAAAAAAGACGTTGACAGTGAATTCGGAATTTTGCCTTCGACGCTGTCAACTTTCTTGAAAGAATGAGCAAAAAAAGAAGAAAAATCTCGGGTTGCAAACGTATGCAAACTGCTGCATTTGAAGATGTCGAAAAAACAGTTTTTATGTGGTTCAGTGATGCTCATTCAAGAAACATTCCTATTAATGCGGCGCTCATTTAAGAAAATGTGAGGTTTGTAAACTCTCTTGGAACCTCCCCCAACTAGACAGCACACTGAAGAGCGTCGCGAAGTGCGATCACTGCATCTGTGGAAGACTGTTTATCTCTTGCCGGGGCAACAGCAGGCTCACAGCGCTGGGGCGACTCTTCACTGAAGCAAACAGAAAAGATCTCAGTGGGTGATGCAAGGTACATTGTAAATGCAGATAACAGGATTACTTGGTTACTGATCTGGCCACAACGCTGCCTGACTGCTGTGTCTGTGTATAGCAGAATGGCAGATCCTGTTTCAAGCTGAATAAAGCTGGTTTTGATAAAATACTGAGACTAAGCCTCGTGTTTCGGGGTGCAAGACAGGGACTTATAGCGCAACCTCGATCTTTTATGATTTGCTTCTGTGGCGTCTCACTGCAGCGCTACGAGCCTGTTTTTGCCCTGCCCCAGCAACGGACAATCTTCCACAGACGCTGCAATCGCACTTCGGGACGCACTTCAGCGTGTCGTTCCCGTGGTTTGGGAAAGAGTTCAGAAACCTCACAATATGAAGAAGAAAAGGATGATTCAGCTTCTGATTGATAACGGTGCTGCCCACAACATGCTTCCACATTTAGATAAGGTTTGCGTTGAATTCCTCCCACCCAATTGCACAGCAGTGCTTCATCCATTGGGTTTGGGCATCATTCGCACCCTGAAAGTGTATTATCACAAGGAAATGCTGAGAAAAATTCTCGTCAGCATAACTTGTAGGCAGAAGGAGATTAAAATTAATGTGAAAGAAGCTATTGAAATGATTGCAAACACCTAGATGCAAGTTAAAGAAAGTACTATAGTAACAAATACAGAATCTCATTACAACAAAATATTTTTAGGTCCCTCCTTGGCAGTTCGTTGTAACGGAATTTTACCTGTGTGTGTATATACATATATACATATATACATATACAGTTTGGTCCATAAATATTTGGACAGAGACAACTTTTTTCTAATTTTGGTTCTGTACATTACCACAATGAATTTTAAATGAAACAACTCAGATGCAGTTGAAGTGTAGACTTTCGGCTTTAATTCAGTGAGTTGAACAAAACGATTGCATAAAAATGTGAGGCAACTAAAGCATTTTTTTAACACAATCCCTTCATTTCAGGGGCTCAAAAGTAATTGGACAAATTAAATAACTGGAAATTAAATGTTCATTTCTAATACTTGGTTGAAAACCCTTTGCTGTCAATGACAGCCTGAAGTCTTGAACTCATGGACATCACCAGATGCTGGGTTTCCTCCTTTTTAATGCTCTGCCAGGCCTTTACTGCAGCGGCTTTCAGTTGCTGTTTGTTTGTGGTCCTTTCTGTCCGAAGTTTAGTCTTCAACAAGTGAAATGCATGCTCAACTGGGTTAAGATCAGGTGACTGACTTGGCCATTCAAGAATTTTCCACTTCTTTGCTTTAATAAACTCCTGGGTTGCTTTGGCTGTATGTTTTGGGTCATTGTCCATCTGTATCATGAAACGCCGCCCAATCAATTCGACTGCATTTAGCTGGATTTGAGCAGACAGTATGTCTCTGAACACCTCAGAATGCATTCGGCTGCTTCTGTCCTGTGTCACATCATCAATAAACACTAGTGTCCCAGTGCCAATGGCAGCCATGCACGCCCAAGCCATCACACTGCCTCCACCATGTTTTACAGATGATGTGGTACGCTTTGGATAATGAGCTGTTTCACGCCTTCTCCATACTTTTTTCTTGCCATCATTCTGGTAGAGGTTGATCTTGGTTTCAATGTTTTTCCAGAACTGTGCTGGCTTTTTTAGATGTTCTTTTGCAAAGTCCAATCTAGCCTTTCTATTCTTGAGGCTTATGAGTGGCTTGCACCTTGCAGTGCACCCTCTGTATTTACTTTCATGCCGTCTTCTCTTTATGGTAGACTTGGACATCGATACACCTACCCCATGAAGAGTGTTGTTCACTTGGTTGGCTGTTGTGAAGGGGTTTCTCTTCACCATGGAAGTGATTTTGCGATCATCCACCACTGTTGTCTTCCGTGGATGTCCAGGTCTTTTTGCGTTGCTGAGTTCACCAGTGCTTGCTTTCTTTCTCAGGATGTACCAGACTGTAGATTTTGCCACTCGTAATATTGTAGCAATTTCTCGGATGGGTTTTTTCTGTTTTCGAAGCTTAAGGATGGCTTCTTTCACCTGCATGGAGAGCTCCTTTGACTGCATGTCGTCTGTTCACAGCACAATCTTCCACATGCAAGCACCACACCTCAAATCAACTCCAGGCCTTTTATCTGCTTAATTGATAATGACATAACGACGGACTTGCCCACACCTGCCCATGAAATAGCCTTTGAGTCAATTGTCCAATTACTTTTGAGCCCCTGAAATGAAGGGATTGTGTTAAAAAAATGCTTTAGTTGCCTCACATTTTTATGCAATTGTTTGGTTCAACCCACTGAATTAAAGCTGAAAGTCTGCACTTCAACTGCATCTGAGTTGTTTCATTTAAAATTCATTGTGGTAATGTACAGAACCAAAATTAGAAAAAAGTTGTCTGTCCAAATATTTCTGGACCTAGTTGTATATCTACAAACACACACAGAATTTAATTTAAAAAGAGTGAGAATATTAAAGATGGTAAGATGGTAAAAAAAAACCAACTTGCTCTGCCTCATGCGTCACAAACACGCTAAAATCTTTTTTTCACTCCATGGTTGTTGACGGTCCATTTATGAGCTCATTCATCCATTATAACCCTGCACATCCTGTAGAGTATGCCAAGAGGAGCTGGAGCCAATCCTATCTGCATCAGAGCTAACGTGACAACAATGCAGATGCCACGCTTCATTTTCATAAGTGCAGCTATCCCAAAACAAAGCAGTCAGAAGCGAGTACATTAAGATGTTCTGGCAAGGCAGACTTGTTTTTTTCTTTCATTATGCTATTGTCTTTTTTGTCTTTTGTACTCCTGAAAAGGTAAACTGTAAAAATATTTGAATGACATCCTGATGCACATTAATGCATGTTTAATCTTTGTCCGCTACTATAGCCTATCATTATTGTTCATAGCAACATTGCTAATCAGAAACGCTACAGTGAATTAGTCAGTCATTGCATGTCTAGTACAAGTACCATTCTTTTAGCTGGCTCTTAATCCATTACTGTGTACCATATGTGATAACCAACCACTGGATGTCTTTACAAAGCACAGTGCGACTGAAATCTATTGGACTCCTGTGGATCTGAATTAAAAAAACTAACAACCATGAACAAAACAAAAAGCAGCTGCGTGGAACCAGTGAGCACCAAGAGCAGCAAATGTGTCCTTCAGTCGTACTGCGTCACAAACAAATGTATGTATTTGTGCAGCAGGACTTTAGGCTCAGTGACTCTGTTAACCCACATGCCATTCATACGTTTGACCGTTTATTTTCACACCAGTAGTGCCCCATAACTGATATCTCCTAAATTAATAATAATAATGCATTTTATTTATATAGTGCCTTTTCTCATGCTCATGGTGCTTAAAATAAAATAATACAAGTAGTTTCTGCATAGAATAATAAACAAATAAACACAGGATATACAAAAGTGTTAAATAGAATTGAAGAAAGGATAAACCAGAGTAAAATACTAATTTCAAAACTAAAAGAGAGATGAACAAATCATCATCATCATTTGTGATATAACACACGCACATACACACACACATAAATTATCCTGATCATCTGGAGAGAGCGGTAAACTGAAAGAGGATGGCCAGAGCTTTCCCAGGAGAGCCGACCCATGGCAGGATGCCATGCCCATCACAGGGTATGGTCACTCATACTGGGCCAGTTTAGTGTCGCCAGTTACCTGAGCACACAGGTCTTTGGGATTTTTAGCATGTCTTAATTCCGGTACTATAGAAAAAAGTATTAAACACGTTTCCCAGATCTGTAATAATCCTGTCTCCATATCCACAAATCTAAACTCTCCCAGCTTTCAGGTGAGATCTGCTTATTGAAACGGCTCTGCAGAACAGTTCTGAGAAAGTGCCTTTAAACAAAGGGGGATGGCTTTATTCTGCAGATTGACGACACTCTCTGTGTCCACAGTGAAGGTCAGTGTAGTTTGAGAATTCCATGTAAATCAGTTTGTTTATTAACAATTAATTCTACCTAGACCTTTATAAATGGTTGTAGAAGTTCCTTTGGGGCAGAGATGTTAGGCCAAGAATCTGGGTATTCCTTGAGAAGGTTTGGTGATTGAACATTTCCAGCATCACTTGTTGCTACTGCAGCCCTTACCAGGAAAAGAGGAAAGTCGGTGGAGATGATGATGCAGTTTGCACCCATGTTTACCTTCATTAATCAGACACATGGCTGATGTGACGTGCTTGGAAACACTGGCACAAGTTGAGCTGATTAGTACCACGCAACACCTCTGATTTGACTTATTGCCAATATCATGTCCTGGTTCTTGTGCCAGCTTTGGTTTAGCTGTAAATTAGTTTTTACAGTTACTGTAGATAGAATGAAAGTAACTGCATGTGCAGTAGCTGTGAAGTACCAGTTGTGGGCTGGTTACCAGCGGCTTACATATTAACAGCACTGCGTTAACCGTGGCAGTGCACCACTTAATAAGACACATCCCTAGGCAAATGTGTTGCCCTTGTCAATGAGCATTTGACATGAGCTACAGGAGTATGAGGGACCTTCTGACTCCCAGATATGCAAGGTTAAAAGACTGCCCTCGAGCACAAGCAAGAGAACATCAGAGTAGGGAGATGACCAAGAGAAAGTCGAAATTGTTAGACACAGGAAGAGAGAGACAGAGGTGAGAGGAAGGTGAGCTGACATGACAAGAAGATGAAGTGCTTTGTGAGAGGAATTAGGATAGCTACACATACATTTTACTCTAGTTAGTTCCACTGGGACTTTAAAGCAGCACAATGTATTACACACAAATAACCAGCAGAGTTCATGAAATGGAAAACACTGTTTAAAAAAAAAAGGCAAAAAACAAAATTGATCTATTTATTTAATAGACATAACAATCCGTGCTTTCTCATCATGGACAGGTGAAAAAAGAGCTGCAATCAACATTACTAGCTATTATTCAACAGGAGATCAAACAAAAAGTTTGACCTTGAGGGGTAATTGGAATTACTTGCCATAATGAAGAAAGTGCTATTAAATATTTACATTTGCATAATCTACTTGATTTCATTATGTGGCTATTCAACACAAGCACTACAGTTCTCTCAAAAAAAGTCATTTTTCATGATAAGGCAGATCAGCAGCAAGGGCCTGTGCTACACTAGGTGGAGGTTTCTGTTTTATATTGTGGGACATCCAAACAACAGAGTGTGCTCCTGGGTTTGAGGGTGGTGGGCTAAATATACATAAATTAAATATACAGTACAGGCCAAAAGTTTGGAGACACCTCCTCATTCAATGTGTTTTCTTTATTTTCATGACTGAAGGCATCAAAACTATGAATGAACACATGTGGAGTTATGTACTTAACAAAAAAAGGTGAAATAACTGAAAACATGTTTTCTATTCTAGTTTCTTCAAAATAGCCACCCTTTGCTCCGATTACTACTTTGCACACTCTTGGCTTTCTCTCGATGAGCTTCAACAGGTAGTCACCTGAAATGGTTTTCACTTCACAGGTGTGCCTTATCAGGGTTATTTAGTGGAATTTCTTGCTTTATCAATGGGGTTGGGACCAGCAGTTGTGTTGTGCAGAAGTCAGGTTAGTTGGACGATCATTTATTTTTCAACAGGACAATGACCCCAAACACACCTCCAGGCTGTTTAAGGGCTATTTGACCAAGAAGGAGAGTGATGGAGTGCTGTAAATGGTCATGAAAATAAAGAAAACGCATTGAATGAGGAGGTGTGTCCAAACTTTTGGCCTGTACTGTATATATATATGTAGTCTGTCTGAGGCTAACTTGGTTTATATACATCTGGCAAACATGCGCTAAGACCCCTTATGAGCATCTCAGAGTTTACTTGATAAGTTACTCTGAAAGTTTACAGAATGAAGCTAATACTTCTAATAAAATTCATGTTTCCTCAGTTATGATCCTCCTTACAATTCAAATGACAATCATGGTGGTGCGCCATTCTATAAACTTACCTTGCCACGCACTCAGACTCACACTTGAGCAGGACGTTTGCTGCTCCTGCTCCCACTCCCCAGATGTGTAAACATCTCAAATCGTCGAGTTTCCCTTGATTGCTGTTACAATAACCCTGGCAACTGCACCATGACGTGTACCGTACACATTCTGTGCTCCTTTCATTATTCCTACAAGCCTGTGGACATGATATATGAGCGATTCCGAGGGACGATCCTGTCTTCAGCCCACATGACTGCACTGTGTGGCAAAATCAATAACTTCTCGTATAAAAGTTTCTAAAAATGACACATTTACATTATACTTCATTCACATACTAACCTTGAGTACGTGCAGTGAAGCACACACACCCTTGAAATTTGTAAAGATTTTCATCTTTCTTTTTTTCCTCATTTTTATCGTAATCTTTTATTATATAGCCTTGAATCTGCCGAGTTAATGGAGCCCATTCCAGTCTAATCTAAATTGTGCTGGTTTGTATGACACTGAATCACGTAAAATGAATGATTAGCCCAACCACATTTGATTTTTGGTTTCTCATCTTGTAACAAACTGAAATAAAATCTTGACACAGTAAGGCATATTTGAAAAGCTAGGTGCTGCCAGGTGCTTAGTGTAAGAGAAGAAGTGTCATGATTGTCTTTGAGGTCCTGCCTGTGCCAAACACCAATCCAGGCAGATCAGAAGGTTTAACATGGGGGACAGATCTTGGTGGAGAGTTGCGGAGCAGAGGCTTGTGGGACATTGTGGCCTCTTTTTAAACAGATGGGATCTGTACTGTTAGCTGTGAAGCAGAGGGACATTGATGTGTTGGGATGGCACGCACATAGAAACATTGAGGAGAGTTTGAAGATGGAGATGAGAGGGTACTGTCAGAGTTTAGTACCAATCAAGTTTAAACTGTCATAATCAGTAATGGGCATTAATAATGGTAAAAAAATGAATTTGAAATTACAAGCCAGAGGAGCATGGGCACAAGACTAAACATGTATTGTCTTAATTTTGGAAATATATACATTAATAAGAATAAGGCGGCATACATTATGTAGAAAAGTTGCAGGGGCTGCCAATAACATAAGGAACAATGTAACTACATGCTTGCTGTAATTGGAGATGAGCCACATCTTAATGAGAACAAAGGATGGTAGGGTCATTCACGCCACGTGTGTGGAGTACAGAGACATGTCTAACTGCACACCGTAAGTAGCTAGCAGGGCCTCTACGGGTGGGCCTGAATGGGCAGTGCCTCCACCAACACTATGATGTTGAAATGCACATTTGATTACATTACTTTGCTATTGTAGACAGCCTCAGTTTGAACACCCACTCCCCTGGACTGTTAAGCACAATGATGGCAATAAATGGAGCATTAACAATGTACGGTATGTGTTAAAGAATTACAGGGGCTTGGAAACACTCCGCCTGCAATGAATAAACTCATTTGTTGACTCGGTATTTATACAAAAGGTTCGCAGTTTTCCTGTTTAAATGCTGTATCCCATAATTTTCTACTTTGCCAATTGTTTTTAAGGCTGGCCTACTCGATTTCTGAGGTTACCTAAGTCTCAAAGTTCAGCCATTTCCCCAGTAAAAAGTGCAGCACTCAAAAGGTCATAAGTGTACCTCTACATGCCAGGGCGATCGCTCAGTCGGGTGATTACGCCATGTGTGCTGGGTGTTTGCAGACCAGTGTTGCTGTAACCCTGTTCTTGTATCAAAGTGACATGCAGGTCCAAAGCCCAGACTGTCAGCTTTTGGCTCTCACAGGCAAATGGACTTGTGTCTGTAAGGCGCAGTGTTTGCTTGATTGGACAATTTCTTTGGTAAAAAATGTCTACCTGTGCTATTCTTAGATTCAACAGCATATTTGTGGCAGGTCTTTGACCAATAAGATAACTGAAATTTCCAGCCTGTCAGCACTCAAAATAGTCCTCCCATGTTACTTTGGTGTGAGTCAGTCACTCTTTATGCAAAACCAGAAGCCTTCTCAAGCTGCCCTGCTGGCTGTGAGGTTAGATGTACTCATCAAACAAAAGGGGAATTCTTCATATACACCAAACAACATCGCTAGACAAGCCGCAATCCCATATTTTACTACTTTTATATATCTTAGTTGCACCCTTTGCATATTATATGTTATTTCCTGACCGTTTATAGGCTGTGAGTAGAGTTATAAAGGTAGTTATGGGACTCCGCTGCCTGCACGTCTTAAGACTGCACAGGTTCATACAGGCAGGCAGGCAGGCAGCTGCAGTGCATTTTGTTATTTTATGTTTAGGGGCAGCAAGGTAGTGCAGCGGCTAGCGGAGCTACGGGACCTCGCAGATCCAAACGTCCTGGGTTCAAATCCTGCACTGGTTCTGCTGTGTCGAGTCCAAATACTCTTCTGTGCCTTTTTAAGTTTCACTCCACACATCCTGTGTGAGTGGACCATGGTGGGCCTGTCCAGGGCTGTTTGCTGCCTCGTGTTCCACCCCGTGAGTCTGAATTGACTAAAGATGGTCCGACCTCGTTACATGTTCTTACCTGTCATTCATTAAGCGAAATTATTCTACATTTGGATACAATTTTACTGGATTTCAAGAGGGGATTTTTGCATTTTGTTTTAATTTTTCAGTATTTGGAGTAAAAAAAAAAAATTAAAAAAATTTATATGTTCTGCCACAATTAGTCATATTTAGGAGCAAGCTTTGTATTCTATTATTTTGATGCTAAAAAAATACTGTTTGCTAAAATCTGCATTTTTTACAAATTGTTTTCTGTTTTCAAATATTCCCTTTTTATCAAATGTAAGAATTTCCTAAGATGTTATTTCTTATACAGTAGGTATCTTTGTAATCCCTGTGCTGCCTTCTATAGAATCTGCCACTGGCGGGCTACAAATATTACGAGTGTGGCTTGTCTTACATGCAAACAAATAAAGCAGGAAGGCAGAAAAGGAGAAAGAGTGAAAGTGGCTTAAGAAGACATACTGGTGAGGCTCAAGTTAAAGTGCAGGCCAGTTTTCAACGTTTGCTGAAGACCATTACAGCTATTGCACTGACGTTTATTAGAAACTCTTATTTAACCTGTTTAACTGAAACTCCTCATGTGAAAACATCATATGCTTCATATCTTTCTTTTTATTCATGTTTTTTTCTAGCAAAAGATATTCTTAAACACAGTAGTAATATCAGTACAAGCTGTATCAGGCACTAATAACTATCTTACCTCAACACTTCTGCTTCCTTGATCACATCTGTCATGCCCTGGTTAAGCCCGTTACGTACGTCTGGTCTTCATTTAATTTCAAAACTTAGTGGTTTCTAAGAACACTGCTGCTTGCCCCTTCATACCTTTTCCAAGTGCTGTAAGTAATTAACTTCTTTAAAGTTCGTTTCTATATATTGTAATGGCTAACATTACTGTCAGGCAGTGTGGTGTAGTAGTACTTCTAGCTTCTATGGGCATACAACGATGAAAGAAGATGACATCCCGTCTTTCCCCTTTAGCCCCCCTCCACATAGACACTAGTGCTGTAGGAGCCATTAGACAGACTGGGGGTCGAGCACATGGCCAGCCACCTGAAGTAGCAGTGCACAGCCTTTCCACACCCGTCTGGGAAACTCTTTCTATAGTCAAGCCGCTCAGTATAAGCACTAAGGTTCTCCATTGTGTGGAGAGGGGAGCCTGTGTGTGGAGGGGCCACCAGGAGGAGGAGGAGGAATGGATGGAGATGCACAGCTAGAAGAGAGCCTGTGTGCCAAAGAGAGGTAATGAGGTCCCCAAAAACTTTAGATGCAGCAATAAAACACGTGATGGACAGGAAATCACAAGGAGTTGTCTACACACTTGCTAAAGAGTGTAAATGTGATGGTCCTACATGCACATCAGTGGAAATAAGATGAAGTGAAACGTATCTCACTGTGAGGAAGCCTCTAACAGCCAGGAAAGTGCCAGAGTTCTGGAATTGCCTGTGTTTCCCAAAACAATAAATGCAGCCATTAAATGCAGTTGAGGGCTGATCTGCTCGTTTTGTGTGGTGACTCACAAACATCCTGCTGTTCACCACAGGACTTACTCCAGGCTGAAATCAGAGCCGCTGCTAACCACGAAAACTGTGCTTCCTGAACCCCTTCACCCCCACTGGACTGTGCGAGCTTAGTAAGAATATGATATGATGATAGCTCACACCTGCTCATTTCACGCAGCTCGATTCATCAATTTTCAGTACTTGGTCTCCAACTGGGCCACATATGCTAAACAGCAACTGGTTCAAATCTCACTTGTAAAATTTGCATAGCCATTTACAAGAGGTTTGTGCTTCACCCATGATTCTCACCTCCAAATGCTGCAGTGACACTTGTCCTGCCTCTCATGTTCATGTACTGCATGACAAACTACTTACCTTCAGAGTGCAGGCAGTAAGTACAGTATGGCACGTTATCTACACGCTGCAATCTGGGCAAACACTGGCACAGGAAGTCGACATAGTGGCTGTGCAGTTAGTATTGCGTCATCACAACTCCACTGGGTTCGAGGTGTCTACATGGATTTTTTCCGCTCACCACCACTGAAGAAGCACAGATCTCCAAGCTGAGTGTATGTATGAGCCCTGTGATACCACCACATTCTCAATTGTTCGCAGTTCCTCCAGGATCTTTGTAATGGGTAAAGCTTGTTCAGCAGGCCATAATGTTACAAGGAAGTTCAACATTTCCATGGATGTTCATAAGACAAGTTTGTGTGAAATGTTACACTTTACATCAGTAGGCAGTTTCATTGTGATGCATGTGATTTATGTAGAAATGGCACAGTACAGTAGTGATTGAAGACCCATTCTAACTTTATTTTGGCAAAGCTTGTCTACTTTTTGTTGGCAGCAGACCTTGAAGACATCTTGCTGTGCCAAGGCTTTGGCAGCAAAGACCTACTTGTGTCATTCTTCCTTGTCTGTTTCTTGCAGCCAATGGCTGAAGTGAATTCTCTTATCAGGTTCTTCACACCCCTTCTCTAGGCCTAAGTTTATCTGAAGCAAATCCCAGAGGCAGTGAGATCAAGATAGTTGGTAGGTCTGCACTCTCGTCTTCAGCCATGTAGCCAAATGAATTCACTCTCAATTGACCAGCCTTCATTGGATATAGCAGCCTTCACAGAGCAAGCTCTTCCATATTAAAAAACCAAACCAGGGCATCTACAGAGTACTCTCAAGCTTGGCCTGGCACACACCCTCACCTTTTCTCTAAGACTGCTAGCAAAATCATCACCAAGAAGTAGTTTGGTGCCTTTGGCCAGGGACATACTGAATAAACACCTTCTACTAGAACACAATACTTAATAAAATGAAATGCCGGCCTTAAAGGAGAGGGACAGGCGTGTGATGGGTGGTCTCTGACGCCTGCCATTGTCAAAGCTGAAGGTACTGTATGTCGTGTTAAGTAACTGCGCTTGCACCACTCGACATTCTGCATGGCTGTACACAGGGTGGCTTCTGTAGTCCTAGCAGTGAACCATCTACATTTTTCACATAAATAAAAACAAATCTGAAACTGTCATATTTTATCTTTTACCATGTACTAACTTTTAAAAACAAAGGGAAAGTTCTTTCAAATGGAGACCCGTCAGTCAGCACAGATAGTGTTGTGTGTGTTTGTCCAAATGGCTTCTTGCTGGAGGTATTAGAAACACTCCTCTAGATAGTGATGGCCACCCTGGGGGAATGCAGGAGTCTTGATGGCAGTTCAGGACACTTAATAGCCCATTTGGAGTTTGATGGATTGCAGAACTCGGCTAACGTTTATGACTAGTGAATTAATTTGTTCTAAATGTAAGGCCCAAGAAGTTATTTCTTTGTAATTTAATGTACTAATGTCATTTATCCATCTGTGCACTGTTTGCTTTAATTACTCATCACATGTGTTTCAGCACGGTGTGTCCTTTTGAACTTCTAACACTTTTTGTTTCCCAAAGCGTTCTCAAGTGGTGCCCTCATGAGTGTGACACACACCATGCCCTACTCGGTAGAGACATGCTTTAATGCCAAGCTAGCAAATGAAATGACACAAATGTCAAATGAACGCTCTGAACCTGACTTTATGCAGTTCTTCTGTTAAGCTGCACAGCCCCAGAAGTTTAGGGAAAGCACAAGTGCACATCCAGACACACACTAACACCCCCCCCCCCATGTATTTACTCAATCAAGATGCTAATATGTGCAAAATCTGTTGATCAATAACCAATTACAAACATGTGTAGCATTGGACTGGCAACGCCCATTCACTTTTTATAATAAACCTGCTCGATTCCCTCAAACACGTCTCATCGATTCGTCAAGGTAAACAATTAGGCAGCTGCTGAATGCTTGCCGACACTTTGTTTACAAGAAAACAGCATTTTCAGACCTGCTTAGCTTTTCATCAATCCATAAAGGACGCTTGTGCTGACTTGAAATCTATGGGGACTTGGCAAAGTCCTGCTATGTGATTATTTTAGTAGTCTCTTAGCAAAACTGGCAAAACCTACCTCTTCAAAAGAGAATCAACAAATAACAACATGATGCCCCTCTTGAGAGGCCTGACAGAGATCGTCTCAGCCTCTAGCTTTAGACTGAAAAGTAAAGCCCCTTCTCCCCTGTCCAGCATATGTGTGCCTGCTGTGGGCTCACTGTGAGCTGCACAAGTGCAACAAACCTCCCACCAAAATGGCTGCTCAGCCAGCAACTTCACAAATAACTGCACCTTGTCTTACGTTTTACAAGGGTCTTCTCATGGTTATTCCCCCATAAATACTTAAAATAAAGACTTCTAAGATCATACGAGGCTGTTAAAAGCATGTGGGCGTGTTTGTGCCATACAGTAGATGTCTCTGGTTTAAGACGACCGCTTTAGAGTATCTTACAGTCCTGTTTTACTGTATAGGCACGCAGTTCTCAATTACCTAGGGGTGCAAGGCGACTGGGCTGCAGTCTCTAAAATAAAGCAACAATAAAATCCAAGTAGAGTGGAGTGGTGGCTGCACACTCTGTCCACACAGTCAAATTTACTGATTATTTCTGCACTGCACAGTTGTCCCGAGTAACCCTGATGGAATAGCAGGAGATCTGTGGACTTTATTGAACTGCCTGGCCCACAGCAGCGACGATTAACAGACACCGAGGATGGGACTTGATCTACACACACGTCCTGTAGGGTCTAATAGTTACAGTCAAAGGGATCAGGCCCAATACAGCACTAGCAGGGCATGCACATGAGAACGTGCTCCTTTGTACTGTCACACCGTATTGAGACACAGCTCAGGAGAGGCGGGAAGGGAAGAGCAACTGGAGTGACCATTGAGATTTACGGATTCAGCAAGCTAACCACCTTCCTGTGCTTGGAATGGCACTTCGCTCAGAACTCGGCACTCATCTTGTAATCTGAGGTGTCTCCCCATGTTAACAAGGAGTATACAGACTGCAGTGGGCATCTATTAGTTATGTTTATTGTGTATTTTTTTAAATGGTGTTGTGATATGGCTATGGTTATTAAATTGGGCCAAACCTGAAAACAAAGCCAGTCACAGCTTAGCCTGAGTGCACAGCCTTTGCAGACAGGTGTAAAGTTGTTGAAATGCACACACAGTGCTGTTACATTATGTGAAGCAAAGACAAGTGTCAACTGTGACACTCCAGACAGACTCCTGTGCTTACACAGCTGACCAACACACTGGTCAGATACGTAGACCTTGAACTGCCTTGTTTTCATCACAAGTAGACAAGTAGAGTTTGATGAAACCAAATGCAGCTGAACTTGTTTGCTGTTTTATTTCTGAGGACTGCTGATGGAGGGCTATCATGGGCATCTCACTGTACTAATGGCTACTGGGAGTTCAGCTCCAGATACTGAAGGCCCTGTGTCTTGAGGACAGTGCTTAACATTGCTTGTAAGGTGACCACATACAACATCAACAGGAGAGCACTGCATACCAAGGTGGACACGCTCACAAAATCCTTCATCATCAGCTCGTGAAAGTCACCTCGTGGTGAGCTGCAAAGCCGAAGATCATTTTTATAAAAGCAATTCAAAGAGAGTGCACGGCTCATTCTGCATTTCTCCTGAAGCCTGTAGTGTCTGGCCTGGCTGCCTGGCTGTTGTTTTTTTGTGTCACCACAGCATTAACAAGTGCCCCTGCACAGGCAGATGACATGCAAGCCAAAGGTTTGGAGACCAACATCAGGGCATCTCCAGCTGATTTGGGAGTCTCTTCCAGTTGAGTTGCTTGATAACTGCATCGGCAGAACTCACAGTATCATGAAGGCAAATCTTGTTTAAAAATACAGTGGAACCTCGGTTCACAAACGTCTCGGAACACGTACAAATCGGTTTACGACCAAAAAGTTCGCCTAACTTTTGCATCTGTTCATGACCACACACTCCGTATACGAACAAGCCAGTTTCCCTTTCGGTTTGTGCGCACCGATGATTTCCGCACGTGCTCAGTCTCTCCCTGTGCATTCCCTGTACAGCGAGCCAGTGAGAGAGAGAGCAAGAGAGACAGACACACACACACACACACACACACTGTGCGCGAGAGAGAGGGCTGGACGCATAAGGCAGAGAAGGCAGTTAAAGAATGCACCGGGCTTGTTTTTGTTTTCACTTCTGTTTCCAGCGATCGGTTTATAGCGTGCATTGTGGTAATGTTACTTTTCTTGGTGGTTTATTAAATTACAGATTTTTCAAATATTTATTTTTTTCCCTGTGCTTAAAACTCATTAAAAAAAGTGTTTTTAGCAAGCAGTTCATAGCACTATAGCGCAAACTCTTGCAGTGTTAGTTTTCTCTGTTGTTCAAGGTTTTCTTAGTATTATTCAATGTTTTTACATTTAGTTTACTATTACGCTGTGCATTCTTTGGTATAATTAACTATTTTTGTACTTAAAAACTTAAAAATATATATATTTACATAAAGTTTGTACAGTCTGGAATGGATTAATTGTATTTACATACAATCCTATGGGGGAAATTACTTCGGTTCACGACCAAATCGGGTTACGACCAGAGTTTTGGAACGAATTATGGTCGTGAACCGAGGTTCCACTGTATTCATGTTTATGTTGTTATTAGTGGAGCCAATCTTGATACACAATGGTTTTGCATGTGAATTTTCATCACTTCATTGGGGCTTCATTGGAGCAAATATAAACAAGGTACAGTAGAAAATGTACCCGTGGTGTAACAGTCAGGTGCAATTGGGGGCTTGAAGTTTTTCAACCGGAGCACTTTGTTCGTTATCAAAGTCAGTTATCAGATGTTTGTTTATTAAATATGTTTGTAGCAATTGGTCGTAAACAAACATACCAGCAAAAATGGAGTTAAGTAAGTCGACTACATGAAATATAAACGTTTTCACGCCACCATAGAGCGTACAGTAATGTTTTAAGAACACATGCCAAATAGGCTTGTTGTGGAGACAGACTCTGCTGCTTTAGTCTCTCCTATAACGGTATTGTATATAATTATCACTTTTTCTGTTCATAGATACAGTACACACGGTGACTTTATTAGGCCGCGTCCCCTACCCCTCCTTCAATCAAATAAAAAGTCCAAGCCCGTCGACTCACTACTGGCAGAAATGCGCTTTCTTTCAATTTCAGCGAGTTCATTGGCAGGCTGCGCCTCTTCTAGGCCGGCATTATTCTGATCCCTGAACTGTGATATTAAACATGCCTCTCCGCGGTGCAGCTGTGAATACAAGGGAGTGAATTTGCATCTGTCTGCCATGAGATTGAATAGAATCAGTGGTGCAGCTGTGGGGGACTATCATTAGGAAGATCATTAGGGATCATTTTTGTTCTAGTTCATAAATGTGAGGTGACAGGGTATGTGATTAGCTTTGTGAATTTAGAAGAAAATGTTATTACTATAACAAAATAGGAACAATACGAAATTGTCAATGCAGAGGGACGGGTGATCAGCCGTCTTCATAAATATAAATCACATGAGATGGGTGTGATAGCAGATATGGGGTTTAAACAGATCAGCAGTTTTTATACTTTGCCCCATTCCCCAAGGTGCAATCCAGCATGCCATCCTGTAGCTTGAAAGAGCTTTCCCTATGCTATAACAAAATAACAAAGCCAAATACTCTTCAGACTGCATGTCATCAAGGCAGGTGTGCATAAAACTGCTCAGAAAAGCACAATAAAAGCTGATTTAAGAGTAATAAAAAACACCAAACAGTACTGTGGAGGGCAGATGTAGGAAGCTGCTGAAGGCAATGATTGAGAGCGACTGCTGCAACAGTCTTAATGTTATTTACAGCATTTAACATGCCATAAATGAGACTGAGCAATGATGTTCCATCTAAAAGGCTCCACGGTTGATTATGTAGCTAACACATGGCACATCTTTTTTCAACAGAACAGAGCTGGACTGTCACCCTACTGGTCTGTCCCGGGCTTCTTCACAAATGAAGAATTTCATTATCAGGTTCTTTAATCAGTTGAGGAAATCTCTGTCAACCTGGACCAAGCCCTGGCGGTCCTTACAGGCGTAAATGCAGGCACCAGGATTAATGAGGTTCTCCATTTGAATTTTACCAGCTCCTATTGGACTGACTCACAAAAGTTAACATCAAAATTCATTTGGAATGACAAGACCCCCAAACTTCAAACATCAGCAGAAGGGAGGCCTGCCTCCATCACTGGTCACACTGAATGTCCTCCTTCCAGGCTTCAACTGGCCACACTCGCCACTTTCCAGTCCTGTCTTCCAACTGAAAACGCAGTAAGATCTCCTCATATTATTAGGGGCCTTACGTTAAAAAAATAAATAAATCTGAGGCCTCTGAAAATGTGTGTTATGATATGATGGCGGGTGGACTCTCCTGTCATGGTTTAATCTGGACATAGAGACACCAGATGATACTGTGGGTGAGTTTGGACCACATCTGTCCCACAAATCGTCTTTTGTCTCTCCTTCTGTTTTATCTGACTTACATCTTGTGGCACTTCACTGAAATCTCTCTTCTTGTCACAATTTATATTACATGCTTACTTTAAGCTCTACATTGCCCAATTTAAAGAATAAAAAAAGCTTCCTTTCTTTATCCTAGATGTTGTATTTTAAGACCCTATTTTATTTTACCCAATAGCCATACCACATGCACCTCAGAACAGGTCATTTATGGGAGACCATCTAGGAAAAGCTTAGATTGAGGTTGGTGAGGAGTCCACAGTACCCTGCGGTCTGAATGTGGATCCCAATTCAGGGCTGTGCTATCAAAATGGTGCTGCCCTTCAGATGAGACGTAAAACTGAAGTCCTGACTCTCTGTGGTCATAAAAGATCCCTGGGCGTCCTTCATAAAAGAGTATCCTCATGTCTGGGCTAAGTTGCCCTCCGTGGCCTAGTCATTCCAGTCTCTAACTGGCTCTCTCACACCACTTCACCCCTAACAGCTCATGTGTGGTGGGTGCACTGGCACAAAAACTGCTGCCTTCACATCATCCAGGTGCATGCCACACAGTAGTGGGGGTTGAAGTGGCACCCACTCACTGAAGCACCACATAAATGTAAAGAATGACTATTATTATTTATCAGATTCTTCTTAGCATTAATGTATGGCCTAGCGATCTCCGTCTGAGACACCTGGGAGAGCACTGTGTTTAAGAATATTAAAGTAAGTTTTAAAAATTCAAATTGTCAGCAAGCATAGCCAGTCTGTGGATTGTTCAGATCGCACCGCTTTGATCCAGCATGTCGGCCCTGCTCTCGGAATGCCCTTGGCCTTGTGTGTTCTGGTGGTCTCTCTCTGTGAGGTCTCCAGCTCCCCCTTTCCCTTCTCATCGGTGTACTGCACTGCCTTTTATCTCTGCTCACCTTATCCTAGTTTGTAGCTGGGTAATGGCTCTTCGTTTTCAAGCAGTGTTTTCTCTGGTTTTGAACTGGGGGTGAGGGCTTTGCTTCTTCTTTAAATATGCACTAAAGTTTAGCATTTGCAAAAAGAGAAAAAAAAAATGATTGCAAAAAGAACAGGGTGAGTACAAGATCTGGAGTACCCCCACATCACATACTTAATTATTGGGGCTCACAATGTGCTAAAGTGTACCTGGAGGAAAATCCACAAGGTAAGGGCAGACTCCACATAGAAGTTGATCTGGAATGAGAACTGAACCCAGAATGCAGTGCTAACCGCTGCACCACCCTGCCATCCAAATGCTAATAAAATAAAATCACGTGACACTTTTTTGCTCAAAGAACTTTGAACATTAATATGTAAAATCTAAAATCCAATTTAAAGCTAAACCCGAAAAGACCAAGAGAAAGAGAGATCTTTAGGTCCTACCATGTCTTGTCCTGCTCACGAAGTCAAACCCCAGCACTTGCATTCACAAACTTGCAGAGACAAAAATAAAAGTGTCCAACCCAGCAGACCTAAAGAAAACTTGTGTATGCTGTGTGGCTAGCGGTGCTTTTTGCAGGAGCCAAAACTCACACTCCTTGTCAGACGCTGTTAGCATATTTAAAATGTCTCCCTGGATCGTTTGGCACCACAGCCATAGGTAGGAGTGCGCCCTTAATGAGATGGCCAGCACAATCTCCCAGATTTGAACAGACAGGTGGCTTTGCCTGTGGAAAACGTGAAACAATCTGGAAGATGACTGAGCAAGTTTTGTATTTTTGTAAAAGCTATAGTACAGTACATCTCCTGCTAGTCATACACTTTATCTCGCAAATTTTCAGTTATTATCCAAATTACTCCAGTAGTGTGATGGGCTTTAATGTAATTTTTTCACCAGAATGTCAGCATGCCTTCCTGCACTTTGTGAATAGCAGCTAATTATAGTTATTACAGAAACACCCTTTGCCATATGACAGAGCCTTGCTTATTTACTGTGGCAGATCTATGTCAGGTAATCCGCAGGTCTATTAGTGCCTGAGTAGAAACATGATTCCCTAAGGGCACATGAGGTGGACAACCTGAAATCCCCCCACTATAAACCTGCACCCACAAGATCATTTTTGGGACTTCAGCAACATATAGATAGAGCTGTGCTATTTATAATAAGATAATAATACAGGAGCAGCAAGTGCCATATTCTGTGGATTTGAGACTGCAGTGTGTGACTGAGCTAATTGGTAAACACGCACAATCCAGCACCGTAAAGTGAACACCCTAAACCAGCTATGCCAGTGCAGTGTGCACGTTACACACACCACAGGAATAATATTGAGCAAACAGATAAAAGGCGCTATATAAATCAAATTGATCATTATTATTAACTTGTACCAGTTGAAATATTACATATGTTTACATGATGGACAGTGCATTTCTTGCGTAGATGAATGCAATCCAGAGGATGTTTTTGGCAGCATAAACCAGCAAAACAAATCTCTAGTCATTCAAGCCTGCAGGGAAGCTGCCAGTGGTTCTTTGCACACTTCTGTGTATGGCAGCCTAGACTACAGTTACGGGGTGTAAGCTGGTGCTTTACTGTCAAAGCACTGAGGAGAAGGCAGCAGTCGGGCTTCTGTGGAGCAAATGAGTATGAAGGGGGTATATGGCCAAAAAACTCCAGGGACACTTCAGGGGGAGAAGCTAAGACAATGTCTCCAGCTCCAGCGGGTGGCAGCAGAGAAACTCCTCTCTGCTGGGGGGGCACAAAGAGTCTGGCCTTGTGAAGAGGGGTGGGGGCACTGCCTGTTAAGGTTCGGTCTGGTAATGAGCTCCAGATGACATCGATTATTAAAACTGTATTGAGTTGTAAGGGGGCAATTTGACAAACACTGAATTTACTGAATCAGTCGCTTAGCCAAGCTCAGCAGCCAAAGGTTTTTTAAGGCCGATTCAGATCACCGATCTCATCTTACTTGACTGGCACACTCTGATTGTTTTTTCTTTATCCCTTTTAAATCTTTTTGCACAAAGCTCCTTCATAAGCGATGCATAGAAACCTTAAGTCCTTTATTAAAGTCTAATTGTATAATTAAAGTATAGACCACAGGTGTTAACTGTCATTTTTATTAACAAACTGAAATTCTGTAGGCCTATTGTTCATTAACCATAAAAATGCTAAAATAAATTAAATTTACTTAAAATACGTACATTAATAAATATGTATCCATAATGTAAATGGCATAAAACTTTCTTATAATTACAACCTGCTGTATTGTTTTTTTTTTCTTTAATGTAACTGTCTGACACAAGGCTTCATTTTAAAAAGGTAGTTTTCACCAAAACAAAAAAACACAGGAACAAAAAAAGGCAAACCTAACAAAACAAAATTTAACAAGCCCACCCCCCCAGTTCTCGAGAATTAAAATAAATGCATAAATTGGTCTCATTCTCTCCACCCTACATTTATTTAGTTTCAATGTTTTCCTTTAAACTGAGGTGATGAGATTTTCCTGGCACCATTGTGGGTAGCCTTTGGGCTGCTTCTACGAACTCCTGTGCCCAAATGTTGTTTTCTCATGCAGACCCCCACCTGTAAACACGAAGAGCTGAAACGTGGCAAACATTGTGCTACTGACAAGGAAGTCACACTGTAGAAGGATTTGTTTTGGAGGTCCCTTAACCGTAGCACATGATACTTTCTGTTGAAAATAACTTGCCTTGAAAACTTGAAGGATCTTTTTTTATACCATAAGAAGTCAGGACAACTTCCTAATCCAACTATTAAGTGAGCAACAGCCATTTAATTCTGAGCTATCAGCTATCCATGCAGAAAAATCAAAAATCAGAAATGAAAAATCCAGTACTGTCACCTCTTTCTATTCTAAATTAATTTGCTATGCCTCATGCTTCAGGAGGTTTTACTTTCTGTCATTAGTTCTTAGAAGATTCTCGGCTGTGGTTTCCCTTTTTGCTTCCTAATTATACATCTGCACAACTTTCTTACCTGACAGATTTTTTTCCTTTTGCTCATGTCAGTTAATTAGAATTGTCATTCTGTTTATGAGTTTGGATTTTAATGGCTAGAGAGGCAAATACAGTAAGTGAAGTCTTGACTTATTTCTATAATGAACTGTCCCATTACCTAAAAAGATTAACTGACATTTTTTGCCTGCTAGGTATATTTCCTAGGGACCTATATATTTAATTCTTATGTAATGCACTTCTTACTTATTTATTTTATTAATTGGTGGGGAAACACCCTGTATTATAATGTGTTTGTCACAGTCACTTTCATAACACAGCTTATTCTTCATACAGTATCTGCATCCCTCAGTTTTATTTTCCAACAAATCTCTTTTATTCTGGAAAGTGAATACTCACCTTGCATTTCACTCGGTGCTCTCCCAGTGCACCAATGTCCACAAATTCTAACTGTTGTTATTGCAAACAATCCAGTGGCTCCATTACAGATACACCCTTCAACTTACAAGCCAAGTGTCAGGACTCCCAAGTGATGTCAGATGCAGGCGACACTTGTGAGTGATTTGAGCGGATATTTAACAAGACGCATATCTATTGCACCACTTTGTGTACTCACTTACTCCAACATACAACCAAAGTGAGCAGTCGCCTCTCCTGGCAGCATCAGGCCAGTGGTGGATGTGATGAAAGTGCTTGCCCAGGGGTTAACTGAGGCCCACCAGTTAGCCGGCTCTACACATCCCAAGGGTTGTGGGAGACGACCAGACTAGTCACAGCAAAGCCTTACAAATGGACCAAGATGGAATTTGGAAATGCACCATACTGCAAAATTATCTGTGCATGGTTTACAAAGTACAAATGTGTCAGTCTTCAAAATGGCTGAGTTTGTCTACTATTGAAATGTTGTGGTCAAACAACCCTACAGAAGTACTTATTGAAGTAACCCTGTAAACAAATGCCTGGAGGATCAACCATTACAATAAAAGGCAGTAATACAAAAAGAAAAGGCATGGCAATCCAAAGAATATCATCTAAATCAGTCTATGCTTAGCATTCATTAAAAACATTTGAACGACACACCAAACCCATCTGCACAAATCTAACCAAGCATGAGCCACCTTTGGTCACCTTTGCAGTTTGCTGTCCCTATAGACCCCCATTCCTTCTTCACCCGTTGTTAATTGCTCTAATACAGTCGCCCTTGTTGCTGGGCTGTTTACTTAGAGGACGTCCCATAGCAGTCTGCATTTCACAACAGCACAGGAACAAGCAGTATATGGTGAAGGTGTAAAAGAATAGTCTGCAAATGGGGATTGGCCAACAAGGAATGGCAGCCTGTCTAGGACGCAGATGCACACACCACAGCAGCTATGGTAAGAGGGCAAGAAAAGAAGAGGACAGTCACAAGTGCAATGCAACACTGTGGCACCTTTCAAACACAGCTGACAGGTTAAACACAGCCACAAAGTCTCTTTAAAATGTAAGAATTGAATCAATGAATTAGTAAGTAAAGTGGCACAGGAAATACTAAAATGGATAGCAGTTACTTTAGAGTGCTCAGAGAAGCAGGTGATTTAAACACATAATTAATACTTTTCATTTATTTACTTATATAGCACCTTTCCCATACTCCTATACAGGCAGTCATTATCCCACCCGCTATATCCTAACTACAGGGTCACGGGGGTCTGCTGGAGCCAATCCCAGCCAGCACAGAGTGCAAGGCACGAAACAATCCCCAGACAGGGCGCCAGCCCACTGCAGGGCACACACACACAAAGCACACACTAGGGACACTTTAGGATCGCCAATGCACCTAACCTGCATGTCTTTGGACTGTGGGAGGAAACGCATGCAGACACAGGGAGAACATGCAAACTCCACGCAGGGACGACCCGAGAAGCAAACCCAGGTCTCCTAAATGTGAGGCAGCAGCGCTACCCACTGCGCCACCGTGCCACCCCTCCTATATACAGAGCCTTCAAAAAGGTTTCAGACCCCTTTTTCACTTTTTGCCCTGTTGAGGTCCAGAGTGTTTTACCCCTGTGCCTTGTCTAATCTCGCTGTCCCCAAACCCCAGCATGCTCCACTGGTGGAATGAGGTGATGAGCAGTGCCAGGCTTCCCACTGACATGATGTTTAGAATCGCGGTCATACAATTCAATTTTGGTTTCATCAGACCTGAAATTCTTGTTTCTCACAGTATGAGAGTCTCTTACTGCAGAAAGCCTTCAGATCGGGGGAGTGTTGTAGTGACGATCGTCCTCATGGGAGACTCTCCCATCTCCACACAGGTCATTTAGTGCTCAGTCAGAGTGACCGTCAGGTTCTTGGTCACCTTTCTTAACATGGCCCTTCTCCTACGACTGCTCAGTCTGCCCAGGTGGCCAGCTCTTCAGCAGTTATGCTTGTTCTCAGCCTCTTCCATTTAAGAATTTTGGAGGCCACTGTGCTCTTGGAAAGATGTTTTCCCAGATCTGTCCCCTCCCCTGGCACAGTCCTGCCGCTAAGCTGGGCAGGCAATTCCTTTGACGTCTTGGCTCGGTTTTTGCTCAGCTGTGGGACCCTCTTTGAGCAGGTGTGTGTCTTTTCTAATCAGGCCAATCAAGTGAGTGGACCACAGGTGGACTCCAGACAAGGAGTAGGAACATCACAGTGGTGACGCACCTGAGCCAAGAGCCTCACAGCAGACAATCCCAGTATTTGTGTCAATGGGATGTGCTTTCGTTTTTTATTTTAATAAATTTGAAAAACTTTCTAAAAAAATCTGTTTTTGCTTCTTATCTTTGGCGTATTGAGTGTTGCTTGATGAAGGAAAATTGAATTCAAACAATTTTAGCAGAAAGCTGCAACATAACAAAATGTGAAAAACTGAAGGGGTCCGAGTACTTTCTGAAGGTGCAGTTCATTGTGTTTATGTGTCTGACATTTTCTTTTGCTGAAATTCACACAAATACTGTTTGTTACATCAAAATAATGTGTGAAGTCCCTTGATTGTAACATTTAAACGTCCAGCTGTATTTACTGTTTGTTTATCTTTTAGGTCAAGTGCCATTCCCTAAGACAAAGGCCTGGCCTTGGCTTCATCTTGAATTCATTGTTGCAAACAGAGCCCCCTCTTCAAAGAGCCACGCTGACATATAGTCACCAGGCAGTAGTACAATGTTTGCCACGTTTCAGCTCTTCAGTGCTAAGCCATGCATTCTGGGTAATTATTATGCATCACTCTGATTGGGAAAAGCAAACTACGTTCTCGGTGCTTGTTTCAGCAGTTGTACATCTAAATGGAATTAATTTACATTGAAAACCTTTCATAAAGCCGCTTTAGAATCCAGTGAAAGACTGAAAAAATAACACATTGAGGAAGGAAGGAAGCTTTCCCCCCTTTTCAGTTAAAAGACATTTTTTAACGTAAAAATTAGAAGAGGGTAATTCAGTGGATGAATGGTAAATTAGTTTTTATTTGATTTGTAACATTTGCAGCATTTCAAAAGGCTTCTTTATTTCCCATTCTGGATCTAAATTAGTCTTTAAAAATACAATCAGCAGCATTTTGATTTGAATATACCAATGAGACAAGTGCACAGTATTTCATTTGTAGCTTTTAAAAAACGCTGCTGCAAGAAACTGAACAGTAGAGTTTAGTAGGAGTGAATGAATGAGAGTGAGAAAATCAAATGATTTAAAGAAGAACGTACATTTAAGAAAATGGCAGTGCAATGGAAACAAAGTCAGGACCCTCAGATTAACAGCAGCCGCAACACACCGCAGTGCCAGGCCTTGTGGAGCAGAGATGTGGTGCCATTGATACACGTCCAGGAGCGCAGGAGAGTCACACGCTCCTCTTCTACCCCAGTGACCCCTGTGCTTTTCTGTATTGTGTATGGCAGTCCAAGTGTGTTTGCCCCTCAAAGATCATGCACGGCTTTTTAAAAGTGGCAGCAGGAAGCATACTTCTGAACTCCTGAGAAAAGCGAGCTGAAGTGAAACACCCAGAAATGACATGAAGTCTACCAGCCTTGAGTTTAGTATTTGCTGCACCCCCAAAGATGTGACACGGCCAAGTGGGTGAATGAGTGGGCCATGGTCTTGAGCCAATGTCTGCTTTGAATTGGATTAAGTGGGCATGGCAGTGTTACTAGTAAAGACGGCAGGAATGGGATCCGATCTCCACTTGTTTGACCGTATTTCTTCATACTGTTCTCAGACACAATTGCCTGCAGTCTGCCATACCATCTTCATATTGTCTCTGCAGTGCATTACATTCCTGTGGCCTTAGTGGGAGACACAACCTCACTATTCAGAACACTGGCATTTTCAGGAGACTCCGCTTTGCTAAATCAATTCTCAACTGTGCCAGGATGTAATAAACCAGCAGTGAGAAAAGGATGTGTTGAAAGAAAATAGGTCAATAAATTCTGCTGCCTTTGTCATGAAAACATTAACCTGAAGTACAAAGGATTGCAAGTTGGCACCATGACACGGAGGGCACCCTGTAAGCAGCAGTAAGAGTGAGTGTGCGCATGAGCTCAAGCGATATGCAACTGTCGTTAGAGTAAGAACTCGGCATTGAGAGCCATCAGAGGAGATGGCAACATTTAGCCTCCTGCAGTAGCAGCCACTGTTCACACGGGTTTCCTCCGAGACCCTCCATTTCCTTCAGCAGTTTCAAGTCACGTGGGAATGCCCTGAGAGCGTCCTGGTTGGTCTCTGCCTGGTGTTTGGAAATGAGGTTTAATAAATGAACACATGGAGTCTACTCAGAGTTTGTTTGCAGAGCTGCTAATAAAACTGTATGCACCAACCATATTCAGGTATTTTGATTTTTTTTTTTTTTAATTCAACTAAAATAATTATAAAGACTAGGGGGTTCTGCCCCCTGCTCTCTTCGCTTGCCCAATTTAAAGAGATTGTTATTTTCATTGGAATCGTTATACTGTATATGCATTATTTTCACTTTTACTTTTAAAAGTTTTATAAAAACAATATTTGTCCTTTATATCCGGCCCCGGGTGTGGTTAAATCTCTCTCGCGTGTGACTTATATCGCTGCTCGCGTTGTGAAGAGGGGGCTGAACGCACACTAAGGAGATGATCAGCTACTGGCTTTGTGGTGCTGATGCTGAGCTGTGTGTTCTGCTTGTCGCGCTGTGCGCCAATCATTTAAAAGCCTGTACAGCAGCTGTCCTTCTGTCTCGCAGGACATCAAATTGTCTTCCGAGAAGATCACGTCTCGTCTCCCTCCCAAAATTTCCCAAGATTTTTTTTTTATAATAGAGAGATTTTCACAACTAAATGATTTTCTTTTTAAAAAGATCTCTGGATGGCTTTGGCTTCAGCGCGGTCACACTGCTTCAGGTGGCTTTAAACGCTGTCAGTGATCACTCATTGTGTTCCATCCATCCATTTCCCAACCCGCTGAATCCGAACACAGGGTCACGGGGGTCTGCTGGAGCCAGTCCCAGCCAACACAGGAACCAATCCCAGGCATGGTGCCAACCCACTGCAGGACACACACAAACACCAAGCACACACTAGGGCCAATTTAGAATCGCCAATCCACCTAACCTGCACGTCTTTGGACTGTGGGAGGAAACCCACGCAGACATGGGGTGAACATGCAAACTCCACGCAGGGAGGACCCGGGAAGCGAACCCGGGTCTCCTAACTGCGAGGCAGCAGCGCTACCACTGCGCCACCGTGCCGCCCTCATTGTGTTCCATTATTTGATAATATCAAGCGCCTCTCTTCCTGAAAATAGCACACACTACAAGTGAGGAGCAAAGGAAGCTCAGTGGACAGCCAGCTGCTGTATTCTGAAGGGTGGGCTTCCTGTGTGTGTAGCTACAGAGGGGCACATATGCCAAGATAAAGCTGAAACATTTTCAAGATAAAACATGTGTACTGTATGCCTCTAATTTACTGCCAGATTAGGATAATGGCTGATTATTGCCTCAGTGCATAAAATGCAGTTTTATTTTCCGATTTGATTTACTGTCTTTTTGCGTTGGAATTGTTTGCACAGATTTCTGTATTTCCTCCCACACTGATAAGAACAAAAGGACTTCATTAATTGTTCCCCTGGTCCTCATGGGTTACATTCAGGCACAACATGTGACACAAAGGGTGTGCACAGAATGGACAATCTGACCACTAAACAAGGATCTGAAGTTAGCAGGGGGGAGAGGAACCCAATCTGTGCAGCTCTGATAACTTTACACTTCACTTGTATTACAGAAACATTCAACATACAATTGCCATTAGGCTCTGCCGGGAAACCCCATACAAGATGGCAGAAATGAACACAGCCGTTAGCCGAGGTGCTCTCAGTGCCCTGACTGTTATCTTCTGCAGTAGTTTGGTGTGTTGAAGATTTAGAGGCTGCAATGTAAAAGTCCCAGGACTGAAGAGGGTGTGTGCAGGATCTCTTTTTAATCTTCCCATGATTGCTGTCTATTTAAATGCAATGCCATGCTTTGGTTTCATAAATTGGACTCACGACACTTTCTTTATACTGTATTTTGATTTTAAACCACAAATTTTAAACTGTGGATATTAGAATATGTGTTCTGGGATATCTGTTTAAGAATCATTAAGATTCAGTCATTCTTTATCTGCTTCACTGGAGCTGGAATTCTCTTACATTTTGCAATAATATCTCTAGGATACACTAATGCTAAAGTTTTTCAATATTTTATAGGAAACTGCCAATGTTATGTAGAATAAAGAGGAATCCCCGAATAGGATGGAGGCTCGCCTGCCCTGTGTCTTGCTTTGGCCAGTGGGCTGAGGTCAGGCAGGCCTGGCTTGGTCTTTTACTCATAACTGTTGGCCCCCCACTCTGTTTAGGTACAGTGTTACTACTTAGTAGGCTCCCTGCTGTTACGATCTTCAAACCAGCAATATGTGTTTTATTATATGTCTAAACATATTATTATTATATTATTATATGTCTAAACAAGTCATTTAACTCTGCGATAAAAGAGGTAAGCCATATGCCACAGATTACATCTCAGCCTGGACTGTCCATGTGAGGCTCTTCAGCCTCGTGTGAATGAATGTGCAGTATGGTGGTCTGCTGGCCCGTCCAGGGCTGGTCCTGCCTTGCAACATCTAACCCTGGACAAGTCAGGATAATGAATGAATGAACAAACGAAAAGGTAGCACAATAAACAACAGGTCAGGCAGATTCGAGGAAAACAGACAATTTCTAAGTTGCATTTTCTAACTGTTCTTTTAAAATAACAATAAATATTATATGGAAAAAGATATTAAGTGTTTAACAGAATGTTTCATCATCAGTATTATCTTAAAGTCACCATTTGCAGCTAAACTGGTGTCAAGTGTATCAGTAGCTTTGAACGATGTTAACATCAACCAAGAGAAGAGCAATCCAAGGCCTAATCCAGTGAACACTGACAGACCGGAACGTCCAAAAACAGCCTGCGAAGACCTTTGGAGCTAGATGTCAGCCAGATTATTGTAGGCCTCTGCCAAGTTCACCAATGCCTGGGACGCCACGTCAGATGTCAAGTGCAGTTCTGTAATGAGGCTGTTTGTGGATCTGTGTGGCCAAACAAACTGAAACAAAGAGTTTTCATTCACTGAGGAAAACGAAAAAAACAAAAATAAAAACACTCCTTTCTTCTCAAACACACACACACACACACATCCTTGATTAATAGTGACATTAAATGAAAGTGTCAGAACTCGTACTAATGATGTACTATAGATTATGGGAGGAAAGGTCTGTGATTCAGTTTGCATATTTGTAGCTAGAACTCCACAAAGGGAGAAAATGAATCACATATCTTACCTGAAGATATCTGAGGAAAATGATTAGACATCCAAGGATCAAAGGCATCCCAAAGGTGTGTAGGTAGGAGAGGGGGCCCCGGGGTACTCGGTGCTACCAAGATGGACTCCGGCCCCTCAACTACATGAAGCATGTTGGAGAATCTTTATCCTACGGATGTTATTTAGCTCCCTAGCAGTGATACGTTTGAAAACTTGATAAGAACGTCTCTGTCTGAGTGAGACCAAGTTTAGAGGGCTCACCTCACACTCAGATACAATATGGTTACAACCTGTCCAGTTGTCATCAATGACTCAGTAACACATTCCTCGGGTCTATCAAGCACGCACAAGTCAATGGGCACCAACGCTAATCTGCCTGGGCTTTACACACTGACAGCTCCTCAAGACGTCTTGGTAGAATTCACATCTTAAGCATGTATGGCTGTACAATCTTTAAAATGTAGTTCCAGATCTGACTCCATCACCGTTGTATTCTTGATGATGTCACAAAAATGATGTTCCGTTCAAGCACAGTGTCCACTGACTTGACTTGTTTGGAATCATTAAAGGACACGTTTGGAGGTTTATTTCTTCACAACCTTGGTATATATTCGTTTGACATGAATTTCCATCCTAAAGTGACGCATAGTTTATAAATTTAAAAAAATAACTAGCCGGCCCTTGCATTTTATAATGGAGCTTATGAAGTATAAGGGTGCCATTACAAAGAGAGGTATTAAGACTAACTGAGCATATCCAGTTTCCAAGCCAAAAATGTCATCGACTATTAAGCAGCATGATAAAATTGTCCACATGTTGCAAGGCAGCTGATCCATGTTGTTTTAACAAGGTAAAAAAGCAAAGCATTGTTGTGAGATTCAGCTATTTTTAATAGAGACCCACTGTGCGTTTCACTTCACCTACTACCTGTGCAATCTCAGTGAGATTGGGTGGTTCAGCCCCAAGAACCATGGACCAGAGATATCCAACGACCTAGCCGGAGGATCAGCTTTGAACAACTGCTCAAAGTAGCCAGCCCAGCGGGTCACAACTGCAGTGTCATCCGTAAGGACCGTTCCATCAGCTGCCCTGACTGCGACTCTCTGAGGAACAGATTCAGATGTGCGTAATACTTTGATTCCCCTGTAAGTAGGACGTGGGTCGCTAGACCACAGATAGTGTGTCACTTGCTCATAGATTCCTCGAACAAGCGCCTCTTTATATGCCCTCAGAGCACTCGCAGCCGTCCTTCTCAGTTCCCAGTACAGACCAGAGTTGCCATTGAGCCGTGTGCTGTGACTCCTCTCGATGATCTCCAGGGTGCCCTTGCGAGATGAAACACCTCCTTCTGGGAACACCGGTAACACCAACACAACCCTCAGCAACCTTCAGGGTCTTGTCACGGAAGGTCTCCCACATCACATTAGGATCGGCAGTCTTACCCAAATCTGAAAGTTCCTCACACAAACTGTGTGCAAACTCATTAGAAATGATTCTGCAGAAAACTACACAATAATAACTGAATAGTCACACCTTTGATCGCTTGTGTTCTCTTGCTATACAGAAGCTTATTTCTTTATTGTGCAAAAATACTTCCTGCTGTTTGATAATGTGCTTCAGTGAGAGCGAATATCGAGCAGGTGTGTGGCATGCAATCCAGTGGCAAGAACTGAGCATGTTATAAACATCCATCCGTCTATCGATTTCCTCAATTGAAACCTTTTCTGCTTCAAAGTGGTCATATTTGGGAAGATTTAAGGCTTTCCTTTGCAAAGGGGCCTTGCTCCCAAGTAGCTTCGTTATAAAATTCAAAAGCAGACTAGTTATTTTTTAAAATGTATAAAATATGCTACACTTTAGAACACATTTGCATGTGTCAAACTAATATATACCAAGATTGAAATAACTTAATTTGAAAACTAACTTGTCACGTTCTGTGCCTGCATACAGTGACTTTAGAAAGAAACGTTCACTTTTTAAAGATCTTGTTTTTGCTTTATCATTCAGTCCAATACAGAGTGGTGCTGAACTCGGCCAGGGGAGCAGTGCACACAGGGTGACAGCGTGACAGACCGCACATTAGGAGTGTGCCTCACTCTTTTTCATGCTTCTTTTCACATTGCTCTGGCGCATTGTGGGCGCAGGCCTGGCTATCCCTTAAATTGGCGTCTGCCTTCCTGATTTTTGCCCAAGTCCGTTCAGATGATTCCTTATTCCACACACTGCAGTAAGACACAGTAAGAGTAAGGCGAAGCCACTCTTTCTCCATAACAGGACAGAAACACACTTCTGTGTACTACTCTGATGTTACGTTTTTCTTTTTTACCTCTTTTTATGCTCCTGAAAATATGCTTAAAGTTGAATTTGCAAAAGTCGTGCTTCTGTTGTAGTGAGAAGACAGAGGCCTTCCAGTCATGTAATCCTACACATCCTGACGGCAAGTCAAACCAGGGGTGAGATGAGACCCACCACTGTCAGCAGCAACATGTTCTAAGTGCCACTAGTGTCACCTTTTGTCACTGGCAACTTTCAAAACTCAATTTTGATGTCAGACTTTATTCCAGAGGAAAAAATCACCAGCAAGTTCAAACAGGTTACCTAAATGCAAAGAACTTCCAAACGGTCGGTGTTTCTATTTAAAGCTCAGGAGTGAATTTCCTGACCTACCAAGGACAGTCCTATAATTACTATAAAAAGTTCCAAAGCAGATCAGCAGACGCAAGGCTCATTGTTCTTCATTTGATAAATGGCTGTTACTACTTAAAGAGGCCTAACTCATGCATTTAGATTCTATTAAATCGTTTTTTTGCTTCTATTCAATACAACGTTTTTTTGTTTATAGCGGCTGCAGCCTGAAAAGCGTCCACCATAAGACACCTCTACCAGTGTTTGAGACACTCAAATTAATATCTCTCCACTTTCCAGCTATCGATTTCATGAACTAAAAATTTTTCAAAATGATTTTCCTTATAAACCTAATTGGCTTTAGAATCAGGAGGATAAGAGAGTGCTTCATTATTTAACAGTGAAGAGGCTAAGCTAGTGCCTTGAACTGAGCATTGTTCCTAATTCCTAAAATTAATCAATTTTTGCCTCAGGGAAGAAAAAATGAAGACTGATCGTCCATATCCACTTTGCGTTTTACTGTTAGTTTTCCTGTATTTTTTCTTTCAAACAAAAATATACTGCATAAATGTAGCATTTCTAAAGTTCCAGTTGAGTGACACAGTAGTAGTAGTGCAGCATATTGAACTGCCTTTCACTGCCCTAACTCTGAGTTTGATTCTGCGCATTTCAGGCTGCTAACTCTTAGTAGAGAAACCTCAGTGATGTTACAGCCGTGCAAGTGAGCACCATGCCCCGTCGTTAGGGGCCATACAGAGAATACTCTACCTTGGGACTAATAAAGTGATGAATGGTGGCGTCTCTGATGGCAAGCTGGGAGGTTTGTCTTCTTGTTCTGGATGGCTGGCCTAACAGTAGCACTTAGAAACATCAACAGATTCTTGTAATGTTTTCAAAAATGACTCCCAGCTATTCATCCTGTGTGCATTTTACGAACCTGACCTGACCTGGATACCAGTCCTTCTCAGGGCACGTCCACTCTTACCAGGCTAGTGACTGACCAGACACATACTCATGGGAACACTGGAGGAAGTCAGGAGTAACCCAGCAAAAGAACCACGTGCCTGAGCCAGTACCTATCACAACAGGCCCTGCAGCCTAAGATGTCCATTTCCACCCAGCTAAATTACTTGAGAATGTACAGTAGTAAATTCCACTTGAATGATAGCAAGTTTAAATCTTCAAAATAAAGAACCACCAGAAATGTGCTGTCACAACCTATGAGTGGTCCTGTGTTTGGCTGTGGTGCTCAGCACGACAGACTACTGGTTGACAAAGCCACAATTTCCAAATAGGGGGCTCGGTCAAAAAGCTTAGCATTCTCAAGACGTTTCAAATTTGAAATAAGGACCATTTATATGCTGTAACCACCGACTGTCCTGTTCCACAGCTGCAGTGCCACATGACGTTCACCAAGGCCAAGCTTCACGCCGTGTGTTTCATTTCTGCTAACACTGACTCTAGGTGTTTTACATACAATATATACAGAAAGACAATCATGCATGACTACCTCTTTGAAATAAGACTTTCACCCCCCAATGCCCCCTGTGCCCACGAGTCCTTGTTTTGATCTGCATTCAAGTGCCTGCAGCGGCAGTGTGATTTATGTAGAGCGCCGTGTGCTTTGTGGAAGTGGAGCAGTTGACCCTTCTGGTGGAGCACAAGTGCAGTTTGGGGAGGCGAGATGTGCTGTTAGCTGAGCACTAAACACGTCCACAGTGACACTCACTCGCCTTACTGGGTTCACTTCTTCATGATCTGCAGGCATTGCCATGTTTACCAGTACTGTGTAGCTCCTGCTAAAACAGAGACCATTAGCCTTTGAGAGCACGCTGCTTTCACCGTGTTTATGTTCTCACTTCAGTTCAAATGAATTAACCACCAAACAAGCAGAGAAATGAGCACAACCTCGATTCATGCTTTGGCAAGCTGTCAAAATCTGCATGTTGGAGACGAGAATCGGAGATGAAAAGCATTTGCTGTCATGCAGTACATTAAGTAATGGGATGAGGATGCTGTAGTGTTACATCTACAGTGAAATCTTAGAAAATATGTGGGGTTAAATTAAAAAAGGTTAGGACAGAGTTCTGAATCTGACTGCAGTGCTTCTGGACATCAGCCATCAGTAAGTAAGAGAAATGAAGAGTTGGCCCCCACAGTCAGCCGTACATAAAGACGTGAAGGAGAGTTTGACATCTTATATTAAAGCAGAGGACTGTCAAGCGCCCGACAACATCAAAGACTTTTAGGTGACGCTAATGTAGTCAGTGTGGGTGCATTAAATTACATTAAATGTTACTTATTTAAATATACAGTCAGGGTTATTCAAACAGAAAGTCCCTATCTTAAATGAGTTTCATTCTGCCAGTTTTCAGCTTAAAACAAGGTGATGTACACTGAGTGACACAAAAACTAGTCTAGTCTTAGAAACCTTCAACATGTACCCCTTACATCACACACACTCGCCTGAAAATGTCCCCTTTTACTACTTCAACAGAAACCTTTAATGTGGTCCTTCAAACATCTGTGGGCCTGGATGGCATACAGTAGATCCAAAAATGGAAATCGCACGGCGTCAGGTCTGGAGACGTGGGTGGGAAGAGTGCTGAGCAATGTCTTTAGGTCTGGCGGTGCTGGAGTACACCATAAAGATGGCAATCGGGTGCTGTCTGTCCCACAGTCATCATGATCCCAGCATACGGTGTTGTTATCACTGTTGTCTCCCTGAAGAAGAAAGGCCCATACAACTTTGTGCACAGAATAGCACAGGTCACTGGCGCTCAATGGCTGCATGTGCATAACACACAATGTGGCAATTTAACTGGAACGTTGACTCATCACTCGCATTCAGGTGGGATGCAAACCCATCAGCCCCAATCACACGAGCCTTTTCACTTTGTCCTCAGGGTTTTGAGCCTACAGCACCAACATCTTGTAACCTTTTCTGCACCACTGAGTTGAGACAGCGGAGGAATTCTAAGCTCATGGCTGCCTTGGGTTGTTCCACCAGAAAGCCTCTTCAGTTCTTGGCGCCTTCTCTTCAGGCACTTGTGGTCTTCCAGGGCTTTTCCCATTTGAGAGACACCCTTCAGAGCTGAATATCCAACACCACCTGCAAATGTTGTCTTTCCAATATGAAGGCTTACTGTTGAAACTCGCTGTGATTACCAAATGCAGCCTCGGAAATTCCAGCAGGAAGAAGCAGCCTTCTGTCGTGGCATCGCCATTCTCATTTACTGCACTGCCTCGCAGCAGAGAAGAGCAATGCATCTCCACACTTTTAACAGACAAAAATCACTTGGTGTAACATACATTTTGACAGCTGAAAACTACCAGAAGTCAACTCCTTTAAAACAGAGAAATTTGCTTTGATTAACCTACATGTATCTATTCATAAATCATAGTCATATTGAGAGTCTAACATAAAAAATCAAATGTCAGAAAGGACGGTGATGGGGGAGACAAGTTGTACCCTGCATTAAGACTCGCTGGCACTCACACATTTGTTTAAGAGTTCATCTGCCCTACCACCTACAACAGAGCTGAGCCAAAATGGCAGCCGGGAACGAAGGAGGAGAGGAGCCTTTCATCTGGCGGAAGGGCTTTGACCAAATGGCAACACATTTACGGTATAAAGGGTATCCAGTGCTGTGAAGAATGTGTCAGCTTCACTACATTCCATCTTAAAGAACGTCTGCTATTTATTTATTGAAACTTCACCTGATGACAGCATTGGCGCTAGATGTTTGAAATGTAATTGGCTGTAAGCGTGTCTTGGGAGTGTTGTGCATGCGCTAAGAGGTATCAGGGCGTTTTCTTATGTTTTTTTACCAAGAAATGGTAAAGGGATCACATTTGTGGGACGTCATCCCTGGACGTTTATACATCTCTGGACCAATAAAACAAAATGTTCCTTTTACTTTGTAATAGTTGGGCTGCACAGATTTCTGCACCTAAACATTCTGCCCATATTAGAGCTGAGCGAGTCTGCAAAGATAAATGTAAATATTAAAGCCTTGTTATCTTTCCTAGGTTTAGGTATGGTATACATTTTTTAAAAAATGGCAGTTGGGTTCAGGCCCTAACAATCTATTAATGCAATAACATATTGTTTGTGGTAGCTCATGTTCTCTGTTCTCTGACACAGCAGCAGTGAAGCCATGTGGAGCTTCTTACCAGTACAGGCAGGGCGGAGAGGAAAGGCACACCCAGCGTCCTAACGGAAACTTACTACCTGGCAGCGCAAAGGCAAAGCATGGCTCGGGACAATTTGATGCCATTACTAACTGATAAGGTGCACCTCAGAACAACTGCTTTTTGGTGATAAAAATAAAGGGGGGCTGCCCCAGCGACTGCCACTGGCCAGTTTCCTGTGCTGACCACCGTAAAGCTTCACTTCTTTGTAATGGAGAGCTGGTGAAGAGTCTTTTTATTAAGTTCATTTTTTTTTCCCTAAAAACTACTACCACACTATAACAAATGGGGATTTGTTCAAATGTCATTTTATATTCTCTACAAAAACAGATGAGACGTGGGGCCATTTTAGAAATATTTAAATGCTTATCAATTTATTCCACCTGAACTAGTGTGGTGCTGAGGGGTGACTGGCTGCACTCAGGTCCTACTCTCGGATCTTGAGGTGGTCAGTCGCTCTATCAGCACAGGCCCCTACCCTCTCTCTGTCTCTCTAACAAGTCCCCAGATATAAATAAAATGAAACACAAAAAGGAGTGGTCACTTTCTGAATGTCAGACCACTCCATAGTATAGACATGAATCAGAACTTCAGGATTTCCGACTGAGCTAATTCTGTGTAGCCCTATGTTAGCACTCATCATCAGCTACACACTTGTACTTCTCTGCTCCACCTGCCCGTTTTAATTGAACTTTACTTCTGCTTTACAATTTGACCTTTCTGGCTCACTGTCCATCTTCAGATTAACAGAATCTTCTCTACGTGCAGTTCAGTTCCATCTTTCCTGCCAGCAAGTCCACTGGCACAGACCTCCAGAACTGTCTAACAGACCCCATTGGTGTGGACGTCTGAGAATGAAGAAACACCATTGCCTGGGTGCAGGGTTCAGCAACACTATTTTTAATTATGTATGAGCGCTTCCTTCAAATCTGCTACTGTTTGAAATGTTGCTAAACTTACAGTTGAAGCATTCATGGCTTAAGAAACGACAGTCAAACAGTTGACAGTCCTCTTAAACCTTTGCAAGTCTCAAGCAGTTTCACTCATCTTGTCATCTGCGAGCAGCGCTGAGGTGCAGAGCTTAGACCTGCTGCCTGCTCTTCCTCCTGCTCCTCCTCCTTCTTCGTCTGGCCCAGTCCCAGTCTGTCTGAAGAGGGCATGTTTTACTGGTACACACCGTAACTCCCTATCGTACTGTAAAGATGTTCAGCTGAAATTGATGGGCTACCCTGAGTTATTTCACTATGAATGTGTCTCTGACGGACGGGTGTCCTGTTTGTGGGCTGGTTTGCTGCCCACCTATTAAAGCTGCCAGAATAATCTTTGGCTGTCCACAACCATGGAATGGAAAAGCAAGATGGTAAAACAGGTGGAGGTATAGCTTTTACTTGTAATGCAATCATAATAACAGTAGTAGAACGTGGTGTTCAGCTGATGCTACAATTATTATCAATGAAGCAAAATCATTTTCTGTATAGATATAAAATAATTATGGACACTTTGTCTGTTTTGTCTGTCTCCTTAGGTGTCTGAGACATGTGACTTTGTCCTTGTCAATGGTAAGGAGATGAAAGGCCGTCTAAACGTCTTGGTGAACTTCACCTACCTGTACTTGACCTCCTGGCTGGACATCACCGTGTGGGTACCGCGCCTTCCCCTGCAGATTGAAGTGTCTGATGCAGAACTCAGCCAGATCAAAGGCTGGCGAGTGCCCATTGTCTCCAACAAAAGGTAACACTACTGACTGTCTCTATGCAAATACGACACTGTACTTTGCAATGTGCAATGGAGTGAATAAGCAGTCAAAAACGGGCTGTGCTGAGCCCCCCTGCTGGCCTCGCTTAAAATAAATACACTCTGTGTACCTGGCAGAGCTCTGACAGCAATTCTGTTTCTTACTGCTCAACAAAACTGAATAAACCCAGCAAGGATGCAAGGCATCTTGTAACTGGTTCATACTTCTTAGTCCTATTATTTATTACCTCCTTCCCAGATTTAAACCAACAGATCTGCTCATACATACAAAACGAAAGGCAGCTCACAACAAAATACTTTGAGAGTGTAAATATCTGTCAAGTTACTGCATTTAGAATTGTACACTAAGTGTGAAAGGCACTATATAGCACCTGACCCGACACAGACTGGACACGGGAGGCACGTGTAAAATAAAAGGATTTTTATTATTCTTCAGCTGGAGGGCATGTCTTCCCCGTACTCCCCCCAGCCACAACACAGTCCCAAACACCAGTACAGCATAAGCACAAACACTCTTCTCTTCCCTGGCACCACCGCTCCTCCCTCGCAACCTTGTCCTCCTCCACCCGACTCTAGCCGATGAGTGGTGGCTGCTGGCTCCCTTTTATAGGTCACCTGCAAGTGCTCCAGGTGTTTGATCACCAAGATCCGGCGGCACTTCCAGGTGTGATGAAGCTGCTGTCCACACGGGCTCAGGAGTCCCAAACACAGCACCCCCTGGCGGTACCTGCGGGACCCAACAGGGCTGCCCCCAGGGAGCCCTGTGGGAAACCGAGGCACTACACCAGCCCAGGGGAGGGCGGCCATCTAGCGTCCAGGGGGAGGTATTGCACTGTCCAGGGCTGCTCCCCCTGAATACATTGTGCAGGGGTGTCCTGGCTGGGCATGGACGCCAGGCGCCTGTCACATACAGTAAGTTATCACAAACTATTTATAAGGCGCTTATCATGTGGGGCATCATCTCCCTCTGCTCTCCCCAGTGATTAGGCAGGGGGCATTGTATCTGTGAACACTTCGTAGCCAATTATTGTAGGCCATATTCAACGTATGGCGCAGTGCTCTCTGAGATGACTCTGCTGCTCTTCCTCTTCCAGGCACACAGACAGACATTGTTCATTCAACACCAGCTTCCACCACGTTAGTTTTTCAAATCACATTGTTCTTATTCCATTCAAAGGTACTTCCTTTGTTTAAAAATCCCAGTAATCTACAATCAGATAATGCCAGCTTAGAAGTTACACTATGTTGATGACAGAAAGCAAAGGGAAGGTAGTGGGCACACGCCCAAGCACACACAGGCCTGCTCCTCCTCTGCCTCACACTTGAGCAGTCAGCCAGCAATGTCAGTCACACACTGAACTGGCCGATGAGGGAGAGAGAAGCCCCCAGTTACACTGGTGGGGTATTGTGGATGGATGACATACTATATAGTTAAAAAGAGGAGCCATTTCAAAACCAGAAAGACACTGATGGAGCCATTTTGTAAAGCACTTTAGGCCCTTGCACTGCTCAAGTCAGAATTTTCTGATGAGTTATAAAGTGCAACAGAATACCACGTGTACGTGACGCCAGCTTGTCACTCGGTGTGAAGGAGGTTGGTTTGACTTACTTGAGCATATGTTTGGTTAGTATGTCACTCGATAAAGCACTTCAGGTGCTGATGGGCTTTGGCTGAGCCACACTGGAAGACTGAAAGGTGTCTGACATGTTTCTAAAATTGAAAATGTCACCCGTTTTAGAGATGCTCGTGATAAATTAGAGGGAAAAAAGGGTGAAAACCAAGCAGCATGTGACTTACGAACAGGAAGAAGCCGAAGGCTCATTGTTTAAGAAATATCGCAGGACTGACTCTTTAACGGCCTTCTCGAGGCTCAACTCCTCTTTTACATGGCCTGATGTCTTCACTTTTGCGACAAAGAATCCTTTACCAACAAAAGCTTTCTTTTATTTACACTTGTCTTGCAAATTAAGTTGTGTAAATGCCAGTGCCCTGTAGTGTACATAACTTGAGGAAACAGTATTTCACCTAGACTTTTATCTAACAAACACATTTCTTATGCATTAAATGCAAAAATGCTACTAATTCCTAAATCAAGATTCAATCGTCATCTCTTTGCCAAAACGGCAAAGAAATAAAAGCAGGGACCCATCACTGTACATTTCACAAAAAAGTAATAATGAAGACGTTATCAATGATGGATTTTTATTGACATTGTTCTTCTGTCCAAATGCCGCTGTGGCCAGGGAGGTGATAGCGACGTACTCATCGATATTCACACGAGCAGCAGCTGACAAAAACCAATGTGTGGAGGCAAAACCTTCAAGGATACCACCTGTGCTGTTCAAATAGCACATCCAAAATCTGCCTGGCTTTTGACCACAAAGCATTTAAAGAGACACTTTGGCGTGCAGAGCCCACCGATCGGCTACAGCAGCATTTAGTGAATAGACTAATGGTGGCCGCCAGCTATTGGGCATGAGCACCTCCCCACACTGAGGAAATGAACCTGCTTGCTCTTTATGATTGTTAATATTTAAAAAACAGACTGTCATTCTTTGAGGATTACAGTGATCTTATATGATGTTAGTGGAGTCATTAATTAAAAAAAATAAGGTAATGGGGAAATGGTGTACTAAGTAGACAATAAACTGCACGTCATAAACAGCATTATAATCAGCTTTTAATGTGCCTGCATGTTCAGCTGAAGATGATAAATATTACATGCCACATCTGTTGTCTTGTTTACTCTGACACAGCTCATCTTTTTCCAAACTTGATCATGAATATTTGAACGTGAGGAGTAGTGCTTACTCTTTGGTCGCTCCTGATTTTGGGCAAGCTGAACATGCACCCTTTTTCTTCACTGATTTTTTTCTACGTGTAATACGTGGCACAGCATTTAATGCTCGGTGCCATCCTGCACTTTAACTTCAGTATTTGTACTTTAAAAGCCGAGTCCCCCTTGTGGTCTGTAATGTGGGACCCACCTTACAGTCCAGTTTGTGTAGCGCAGGTAACAGTTTACTTTGTCTCATACGACTCTGCATCACTCTATTCGGTTCATTTTTTACCCTGAGGAGCTCTCTTGGGGTTTTTGAGTGAAAGATGGCATACATTGGGTACTGTCTAGGAGTCCCAAGTTTTCAGTTGTCACCAATATCTTTGAGATTCTCCTCCTCCTTCTTTCAGCTGCTCCCGTTAGGGGTCGCCACAGCGGATCATCTTCTTCCATATATTTCTGTCCTCTGCATCTTGTTACACCCATCACCTGCATGTCCTCTCTCACCACATCCATAAACCTTCTCTTAGGCCTTCTTCTTTTACTCTTCCCTGGCAGCTCTATCCTTAGCATCTCTCCTCTGCACATGTCCAAACCAATGCAATCTTGCCTCTCTGACTTCGTCTCCCAACCTGACCCTCTAATGTCCTCCTTTCTAATCCTATCCATCCTCGTCACACCCAATGCAAATCTTAGCCTCTTTAGCTCTGCTACCTTCAGCTCTGTCTCCTGCATTCTGGTCAGTGCCACCATCTCCAACCCATATAACATAGCTTGTCTTACTACCGTCCTGTAGACCTTCCCTTTCACTCTTCCTGATACCCGTGTATCACTCCTGACACTCTTCTCCACCCATTCCACCCTGCCTGTACTCTCTTTTTCACCTCTCTTCCACAATCCCCATTAATCTGTACTGTTGATTCCAAGTATTTAAACTCACCAATGTCTTTGAGATTAACCACTTGATATATTTTCATTCCCATAACCTATCTGTATAGGCCAACTCGAGAAAGTGATGATGAAGATGATGATGAGAAAAAAGGAAAAGGATGCACACTCCAATACCAGCATGCAGTGGTGCGAGTTCTTACGCATTTTGTAGCTGAGCCCTCTGACACTGGGGGTGAACTCAGCTACATGCTGAGCTCTGACTGGCAAGCAGACATTACAGACTTGGTCACTGACTTCTTCAAAGTGGAGGAGCCAAGGATTGCCAAGCTTCAGGATGGACGGATACTAATAGGAAAAGAGCTTGGCATCACCACCATCCAGGTACAACTCTTTTGATTGTGTCAGACCAATTTACAGGAATGTATAGCCATCAGTTTTCTGAATCTACTTAATCCATCACAGAAACTCAAAACCCGTGGGTGCTTTAGGCAAAAGGTGGGAGTCAAGCATGGATAAGAGGCCAGGGCATTGTAGGGCACACTCAGTCATATCGAACCTGCAGTACAGTATTCTGATCGACGATAGAAATTACAACAGTGTGATCCTCAGAATCCTTATTGTAAGCAACATCCACAAAAGTACTTCTCCTACTTGGGCTTTGAGTCATCTTCTGGAAGACAGGACAATACCTGTAGCAGACACTGATGACTCTGTGCCTCAGTCAGGGTCCCCACCCCTGTGTTTGTACCTTTAAAAGTTCAACATTAGCTTTACCTCTGTGGTGATATACAGTACCTACTGCACGGGAATGGTCCTCATTGAAAATGGATTGCTGTTACAGATTACTGTCATGTCAACGGTGATATTCAATGTCCCCACACTCCAGCACCACGATCAGGGCTGCGGAGATGGAGGCAGTAAAAATGTACTGACTCTGACTCAATGTAAATTATAATGTAATACATTAATATTTTTAGTTTCAATATACTAATTCAACAAAATTAGTTTTTTTTCTTCTGGCATTCTGGTAAAAATATTGACTCTTGTTTAGTTCTGTGATCATTATTTATTTAATAATATAAAAACACCACAGCAGCATCACTACAGCCTTTAAACCCAAACTTTAACAGGTTAGATGGAGTGCTAAAAGTAGACTGGCGATTCATGCTGGCTGTGATGAAGTGCCTCGTGTCTTGTATTTCAATCAACATAGTAAATATGTGAGTCTGATTACAAACAGGTCAAAGGTTTTGTGTATCAACTACACAGCCCTGGCCACGATTAGTCAGTGGAACTGCCTTACCTCGAAATGTCCGTCTTCTTTACCTGAAACATCTCAGAACATTCTGTATTTGTCAGAAGATGACTGTTCCTCAACTATGCTTCATATATATGAGTTAACAAAAAAGCAGGCCTTATTAAACACCATTTATTATTAATATTCTTGTGTGTTATTCATTAGTGAGGGAGAAGGAAGCGGGCTGTTGTGCCCAGCAGTGGTTTTGGAATAGGAGCCAAGTCTTTGGAAGAATCGTACATTATACACACAGAAGGTACCTCCATGTCCCCATCTTCAGTTTAGTACAAGACAGTGAGGACAGGTTTGAAATGATTTGGACAAGGAGTGGACATGATGTATGGCGGTGTTCTGTGCACGGCAATCCCTCTAATGTGCAGGGATTAGAGTCTGAACTGGCCCAGGAATTCCCAGATGCTAGAAACCATTTCAGGGAAGACAAAGGTATGGTGTTTCCTTTTGTTACCAGGAAAGGTGTTAGAGGAAATGAGATGTCGATAAGCACAACATGAGACCACCGTGAACGCCAGTAGCAATGTGCGGTCATGGATCTTGCCCTACTTTTGTCCTGCAGGCTCTGTAAGCTCAATGCACGTTCGTGTGCATCTCCAAGCTAATTAATATCACTGAACTGTAACTTTGTTTTAGAAGTACTTCATTGTGGATGTGGCTGGTCCTTCATGTGGCATTCATTTGTCAGATGTTAGCCAAATCAAAAGGTCGCAAATAAGAAGATCCCATGTAACAAATGGTCTTGTTACATTTTTACATTAGGACTTGTCTGTGGAAATGAGGGGAAAATAAAAAGTACACCGTGGGGAAGGGAGGCTGCTTATGATAAAAGTAGTTATTAAGGACAGAGGTGTGCTTTATCACTAATAATGTTATCAATAATTAGGAGACACGTGGCAGCAGTAGTCTGACATGTCTGTAACAGAGGCAGATTAATAAGTGGGGCGCAGACACCGAGGGGTCTTCTCATGATGGAGGGTATTCTGATCAGGACTCTCTCTTCCTCGGTTTCATTCCTACCTGTACTGCACCCAAACTAAAACATCAAATACACACGCAAGTGACAAAGCATTTACTGTATAAGAATGAATTTTCATCAGAGCCGATAAGGCACATCTCAGTAAAATGATGCTGAGGTGTATTTTTCAATAAATTGTAACTGCCCCACATGAATGCTTTAAAATTGACTTTCACTGAAGTTTTCTCTCAATCACTATTGTCAAATTCACTCTTGATTTAGTCTCTTCTCACATTTCACTCTCCAATTTATTCTTTCCAGAATGTTTTAGCAGCATTAAGATGTATGCCTGTAAATGCCTTTTTTTATGGAATGTGTATTGAATATTTAATATGCTAACCACATGTGGACTAAATATTTCAGGTCCTGTCGCCGCTCTCTGACTCCATTTTGGCAGAAAAAACTGTGACAGTTCTGGATGACAAGGTGACAATTACAGATCTCGGACTCCAGCTGCTAGCAGGACTATCTTTAAGTCTGCAGCCCAGTACTGGGAGTAACAGAGCCATCCTTGCTACAACCACCGCCCAGGAGCTCCTTCATGCACCCAAACAGGTACGGTCACTGCTGCACTATTAGCTAATATTGAATGGGCACAGACCGGTCAGGTCAGCGGTTATTACTGTCACAGCAACAGACCAACAGTACGGCTGAATAAAAAGGTAAAAGCAAAACTGATTTTATAAATATGAAACTTACTGTTTTACTACCTACATTCTGACCCCGAGCTGAGCAGCTTTGTAATGAAGCTGACCATGCAGGATGAATACATGGAAGGTAAAGCTCGAATGCCAATGTCAGAGATTAAACTGGCTTGACATGGCAGCACAGAATGTGAAGGATAAACATGACAACATCTTTCAGTCTGAGCGCTAAAGAGGATTCGAGCCGTCACTAACAACTCCGTATACTGTATCTATGCTACAGGGAAATCCAAGGAAAAGAATACACACGACAAGACGCTACAACAAAGAGCAGCGTTGTGCAAAAATGCATGGCAGCCAAACAGTGAGGGCGCGTTAGTAGTTCATGATACAGTAACTAGGAGCCCACCTTATTTTAGTCTTTAAATTATAAACGTATCAGAATAAAAAGACAGCAATGTCTAAAATTCGATAGAAAAAGTAAAAGTGTAATTTTGTAAACTGTATTGATTTTTTTTGGTTACTTGGTCACATCTGCCACAAAATACTTATAGGCCATGCTGAAACCCCCTAAGCAACTCATGCATACTGTATATCGTATTTGTGCAGTGCCTTGGACTTTGTCATGTTTTATTGTTTTACAACACAGGGGATGTAATTAAGAAGACTCTTAAGTTGTCAAAGTGAAAACAAATCTCTCCTAATTGATTTGAATATATTACTAAACCCCAAATAATGGCTGACCTTTTCTGATGTATTGCTGGTATAGCCAGTGGGGTTTAGAAGACACAGAATTAGTTCAATGGACGTCACTTTTGTGCAGTTCAGGGGCGTCAGGTGATTGCTGCATGCATACTGTACACTTGTAAGTGGAAGGTCCTCTGGCTTGTTAGGCAGTTTCAAGGCAAAAAACTAAAACACAAAGACAAGGGAACACTGCAGAAACTCCATGTTTTAGTCAGGGGATGGGCGCAAGAAAGTTTCAAAGTCACTGAACATCCCTCGGAGCAAATTCAGGTCAGTCAATAAGAAATGGAGAGAGCAGGGAAGAGCTTGAGATGTGCAAGAGGGGTACACAGCAAAGGAGGCAACCAAAACATCTATGAAGGTCTGAAGGGGTTACAGGCTTCTGTGGCTGAGGCGGGAGAGACGGCGCATAAAACCAGTTGCAGATTTTTAGGAAAGAGAAAGCACCTTTTCAGAAAAATCTCCTATAACCATTCAGGTTGAGTTTGCCAGGAGGCACATGCGAGACTTTGAGCTCTAGTGGAGGAATGGTCAATGGTCCAGTCATACTAAACACTACACACCATCCAAAGTACGCCATCACCACTGTCAAGCAGGCCTCTCTGCGGCCAGATTGTGAAGATACAGGCCGAAAGATCCTGGAGGTGAACCTGCTGCCATCTACAAAAGAGCTGCATCCTGGGTGGAGATCTGACCCCAAGCACAAAGGGATGGCTTAAAAACAAACAACCACCTTAACGTCCTGGAGTTTCCAAGTCGGAGTCCAGATGTCACTCTTGACCCATGATTCCCATGACACCTGACAGGACTCCAGAGAGGAATGGAGGAAAATGGCAGTGGAATATGTGCAAAGCTGACAGACACGGAGAGAGCTGTGCACCCAGACTCAAGGCTGCCATGGCCGCCAAAGGTGCATCTACTAAAACTGGCTCGAAGGAGGGGAATACTTATAGGGTGGTCCAGATCTAATTATGCAATTTTCATTACGCTATAACTTACTACATTTATCACGTAGAAAATCACCCGAAAAATCCCGGACCATCGAGAAGTGTGCGAACTGACGACATGAAGAATTGACTTCGTGCTGAACTGGAATCGTCCCCTCATAAATCGAAGTCATCCAGACGATCTGGATCTGCACAATTAGATCTGGACCACCCTGTACACAGTCAATTATTTTGTGTTTACTAACTGTAATACATGTAGAACAAGTTGTAGAGATTTGTTTCAACTTTGAAAATTAAGAATGTTTTCTGATGACCAAAGTCAAAAAATTGTAATTAAATCTAACGTGGTTCAGAGTTGTAAAGCGCCAGAACAGCGCTGCACAGATGTCTGGATCCTGCCTGCTCACCTTGTGTTTCTCTTAAAAGTGCTCTAACGACAGCAGTGCATGCTTTCTTCAGCGTAGTCTCACCGATGTCCATGGTTGACACCAACAGCTGGCACTCGGCTGCCTTACTTTAGACTGAGTATTGAGAATGCCGTTTATGCCTTACGGTCGGATCACTATCTAAGACCATGAACCACACAGATGTATACTTTTCCTTTACATATTATTTATTAGTTTCAGTTTTTGGTAGAAACTGTCACATAGTATGATGAAGCTCAAAAAAGGTTGATAAGAAAGGAAGAGCCTGAATGTTAACAGTACTTATTATCAGTCAGACTATAATTCATACATTTTTGTTTCCACATTACACAGTGGTGTGACGAGAAGCCTGCCATGTTTGCTGACATCTGTCTGCTTATCAATGACTGATTTATGTGCCTTTGTTACAAATACAGTTGGCTTTGTGTGTTTTGTTGGTTTCTCAATGAACCATAACGGTCAATAGTGGCTCAAGTTTATCGTATTCAATGCTCAATCATATAACTATGTAGTGAGACTAATTTTAAAAAAGCAAACTTAACATGTGGTGACGGGGCGGTCTCGGGTCAAGGTCATCTCACAACTGCAGTGCACATTTGGAACCCCTTTGTGACAAATCAGGCAACGTGTGAACAGAAGAAGTCAAAACACTACAGATGGGTGGGGATGGCTGCTATACACGCTGCTTGGACTTTTAGAATACCAAGTGCATGTCTTTGGGTGACACTGAAAAATGAAATGGCAGCCTACTGGATTATGCACTAGGACACAAGAACAGAGAAAGTCCCTTCAAGGTAGTCCAGTATTTGCATGCTAGACTATCTTCCATGTTATTACTGTCACAAGAAGTGTGACCTTCCCCAAGCTAAGGCTGGTTAGAGACAAGTCAGACAGCTACTCCTACAAGTACATCATCCACCAGCGACGTTACCCATCAACACTGCAGTGTTCAAAGTAAGACAGAGACTGGGGCTCCTCTCACTTTTGAGGACAAGTCAATCCCCCCAACAACATTTGATTTTAATTTTTAAGTTGGTAAAATTGTTAAGAGAGCTGTACATCTCACCTACCATTACTCTGCACACTGTTGAGGTAAAGCACCAAGAGAGCTAAGCCAGTGGCAGAGAAAAAGAGCACAAAGTGAAGCGCGTCATGATGAAACATTCATGGGATCTGTCTTGGTCTGCAAGCACAGGCTTCACTGAGCCAGGAGACCACTGGGAAGACCAGCTGCAGCTTGCCCTTCGCTCAACAGATGATCTTACATCACAGTCAGTGTCGCCGCATGTGTTCTTGATGACACTAACAGGACAGTTTTCAACAAACTCCAGTAAATATGACTTCCAGAAATAAAGGATCAAACACTTCAGCCACACATGGAATGGTAGGTGTTGTCCCGATGAAGGGTCTGAGTCACCTTTTCATTTAGCGTCGGTTTAAGAAAGAAAGGACAGGACAGATAGTTCCCTGCGCAGTAATGGGAGTATTGACGCATATTTCTTTTGTTCCACCTTCCTTGGCTCCGCTGTGCTGACCTGTTCCTTTTTACCACTTGCAGGATGGTTGAGGAGGGACTATGGGTCTTAAACCAGCATCTCCACAAAGTTCTCTTCCACTGATGCCCCTCTTTTTCCCAAATATATTGCTTTCACTTCAGGCGTGACCTGTTGTAGCCCTGCTTCAATGTCAGTGATTTCACTTTGCTCCTGACTGGTGGTCTGATCAGGAGATTATTTTTACTTCATCACAGAATCTTGCACAGCCATGTCCAAGTGGCAGATTGCATGATTAGAAGTGTTTCAGATGAAAATTATAGCAGATCTTGATTGCCTGTTATGTGTCTCCACAGATAACATACTTACATGTGTTCTGGGAGATGTTCACCTTCTGGAATGCTGTGATGTCGTGTTGGACTCTTTATAAATGGCACATTTCTAGTCCTTCTGCTAGCTGCAGCAGGTCATTGTGATCGGCTCCTTCTAGTAAGGATGAAAGGTGCAAAGGAAGCCACACTAGGGGCTGGCGTATACAGCAGTGCGCCTACAACGCGTATGCATGTACCATCTACACAGGAGCTGCCAGTCAAGAACTACTTGTGCCGCTGCACCACTGACGACTGAGGCTGCTCGGTCTCGCGTATTTAGTGCGGCTCATGTTTAAGGAGTGCGGCTCAGTCTTACTTTGTGACATCCTGCACCAGTAAGGCCAAGGGAATGCTGAACTGCTGCTTTACGTCTCTTCTTTAGGTATTCATATAGAATACCTGCACTTGATATAACCAAGCCCTGTGCTAATTATTTGATTCTGTATATTGTAATGGATGTCCAACAGTTCGTTGCTGCCCAGTCACTTATAGAATGAAGCTCAAAGCAGAGTTCCCACCGACGACAAGCGAGCAGAGTCATGAAGTTGAATGCATTGCTCCCTTCAAAGTGTGGCCTTGAAATCCTGGGTGAGGTCAAGAAAGTTAAAAAAGGTTCAGGATCATATGTGAAGCAGAGTAATATCATCTGTTGAAATAAAAATAAAGTAAATGAATTGTATGTGTGCACTGCGGAAGTGTGATGAAGCTGCCCTCTTAAAAAAACGCATTCATAAGAGCACAGCAGACACAACCACGGCCTTCATTTCACACTGCGCACGTCTTTCTTTTTCATTATGAAGAAACAGAATGAATGACAGGAAGTTCAATATGGTGGTTGAGCCAACTTGATATAGCCGGCTATTTGAAGTTGACAGTAAGCCAAGAGTCCTGTAACATCATCTGGCATTAAGCACTTCATCAGCGTGTTCACTTTCCATCTTGTTTTCCAGTTTGGAGTCACAGGGTGCTGGTGCTGGGCCTACAGCACTGGGTGCAAGGCTTGACCCTGGATGGTAACCCAGTCCTTTACAGAGCCCACTCATGGGTACAAACCTACACCCACCATCACAGAGAGCCAGCATTACTCACCAACTGACCTAACATGCTGGAGGAAAGTTAGAGTACCAGAAGAAAACCGCATACAGGCCCAAGTCGAACAATAAGAGAAAACACACGGTAGGGTAGCCAAGAGGGGAGGCCAGCCTGTGAGACCCCACAAGGCTTGTCAGTTTGTATCCAGTGTCTTTGACGCACTTGTCCATCCATCATCAGCCCTGTTTAATCCAGTACCTCTTCCACACACCAGCCACCGAGTTAATGTAGATTTGCTAATCAAATGGGGAGAACATGCAGACCCCACACAAGCAGGGCTCAGGCCGAGACTCCGGAGTTGCGAGATTGCAGAGCTGAACGTGACAGCACACTATCAGCCTGTCTATGATTTTTTGCTGGACCTTTACAGTGTTCACTAAATGTCCATATTGTAGCAGGGATCTGTGCACACACATCTCAAATCAAAGTCCGTGTAAGCACAATTTTCTGTATTGATCTTAAAAACAAAAGTAATTACTGCCGTCTGAAATGGGCTTTTATGGCAGCCAGTATTCTGCTGCTCAAAATGTGCAGCGCTACAATGGAAAATAGGAGAGGAGCTGCAAGAGCACAAGTGGCCTCACAACAGCCCTGGACACGGGGGCAACTGCACTTTGTTCAGGTGGGCCACTGAGTGTCAGCCACACTGAGGGGCACTGTATGAAGGAAGTGTGTCACCCATTAGATTAAATAATAAAAAACCTGAATCAGATGAGCTGGTCAAGGGAAGTGACGAGACCACTGAGAGAAAATGGCCTCGGTGGGTGTCGTCCTGATTGGCTAATTGATTCCTGAGTGCAGACGCAAACTGCAAGTCACACTCCGCTCCCTGACAGGGGACCTCTGGATGTGTGAGTTGTGTAAGAAATGGAACTTTAAAAGGGCTACACTGAACATTTACAGACTTGTCAATGGGTAGACCATGCAATTACACTCACAAGGACATTCCTTAAAGCACAAAACCTGTAGAAAAATAAATGGCAAGAGCTCGTGTTTACACGATACATTTTTATACTTTCCACCACTGCCTTTCATTTTTCAGTCAGGATTCTGTGTGTGGGCGGCACGGTGGCGCAGTGGTAGCAGTCCTGCCTCACAGTTAGGAGACCCGGGTTCGCTTCCTGGGTCCTCTGCGTGGAGTTTGCATGTTCTCCCCGCGTCTGCGTGGGTTTCCTCCCACAGTCCAACGACATGCAGGTTAGGTGGATTGGCGATTCTAAATTGGCCCTAGTGTGTGCTTGGTGTGTGAGTGTGGATGTGTCCTGTGGTGGGCTGGCGCCCTGCCCGGGATTGGTTCCTGCCTTGTGCCCTATGTTGGCTGGGATTGGCTCCAGCAGACCCCCGTGACCCTGTAGTTAGGATATAGTGGGTTGGATAATGGATGGATGGATGGATTCTGTGTGTTTGCTGTTCTGCTCCAGCCATGTTTCCATAATTAAACTGGTTTCAAATTATTTTTAAAATAAAATAAAGTCTAAGTAAATCCATCACATGTTCAGCTCTATAAAACAACAACTACATGTTTAATTCAGCACAGGTAGCCATGAAAGAGGAGAGGAAAGTCAGTCAAGGGGAAATGCACAACAATAGAAAAGATGGAGCCTGACAAGATGTCGACAAACACCAAGGGCAGTCTTCAATACAGTAGGTTTGCGCGGCCTCTCATTGTTGTGTTTCATTAAAAGCACAAGAAAAGCTACAAATGTGGCATTCCTCTGAAGGCCTGTCTGGGTCGAGCTGCACTGGCTGCCCTCACCCATGACGACTCTCACCTGCCTCAGATTTGTTTTATGTCAGTTTTAACCGGAGCCGTAAAGTCCGCAGCTTGATTTCAAGACAAACTTTTGTACTGTGGCAGTGCTGCAAGGTTCTTAATTGTTTTCAGCAATTGGCCCAGATTTTTGAAACTTCTCTGACCTCTCGGTCTACTGCACATTGGCTCTTTTCAGAAAGCCTCGTCTTTCCTTTGACTAAAGTAGCTACTGGATTAAAGCTCCATGGAGGAAGATTGTAAAAGTATACTGGACATAAATCATTGGCTCAGACTAAGCCATTTATCAAGGTATTTTTAAAATGACTAATGCACCAAAAATAGTTATTACATGATGGCTGCATTTTAGTTTCATAAACAAAGATTTATTGTAACTCTTTATTATATAAAGACTAATAGTGTCAACAAAAACAACTTTGCTATGATGGCTACGATTAGACAATAGTGGCCCCCAACATCAGTGCCCCTTCATCTGGCACACAACATAACTGCTGTATATGAAGCACGTCTGGCTTTCATGCAAACAGCCTGCTGCTCTTCAGAGTGGCACCTAGGACTGGCTAAGGTGACGGTCACTTCTGGTAAAGGACAGATGACAAGATGGCCAATACCAAGGGGACTACCTTTCCTTCTCCTGGTCATGCCACAGGTTCTGAGAAGTTCCATTAAAAACAATCAACAGTCCAGTTAAAATGGAGGTCCCTCATGCATTGTGTATGCGTGCACAGAATTCATGCACAGTCACCTGGGGTCTCGTGTATAACACCGTGCGTAGAAGTCACACTTAAACATGGTGTACGGACAGAAACAGAAATTCAGGTGCATACAACTGTGTAGGCAAAGCTCCACACACCTCCCCTTTATATCCCAATGAACGTGAATTTTAACACACCTACGGGCCTCCCCGACTCCTCCCATATTTGAATATGCAAAATCAAAATAAATAATAATACACCTTTCCAATGCTCAAGGCACTTACAGAATATAAGAAAGAACGGTAGGGTATACAGTATGTAGTATTGTACTAAACCAGATACAGTGCATCCGGAAAGTATTCACAGCGCATCACTTTTTCCACATTTTGTTATGTTACAGCCTTATTCCAAAATGGATTAAATTCATTTTTTCCTCAGAATTCTACACACAACACCCCATAATGACAACGTGAAAAAAGTTTACTTGAGGATTTTGCAAATTTATTAAAAATAAAAAAAATGAGAAATCACAAGTACATAAATATTCACAGCCTTTGCCATGAAGCTCAAAATTGAGCTCAGGTGCATCCTGTTCACCTGATCATCCTTGAGATGTTTCTGCAGCTTAATTGGAGTCCACCTGTGGTACATTCAGTTGATTGGACATGATTTGGAAAGGCACACACCTGTCTATATAAGGTCCCACAGTTGACAGTTCATGTCAGAGCACAAACCAAGCATGAAGTCAAAGGAATTGTCTGTAGACCTCAGGGACAGGATTGTCTCGAGGCACAAATATGAGGAAGGTTACAGAAAAATTTCTGCTGCTTTGAAGGTCCCAATGAGCACAGTGGCCTCCACCATCTGTAAGTGGAAGAAGTTCAAAACCACCAGGACTCTTCCTAGAGCTGGCCGGCCATCTAAACTGAGTGATCGGTGGAGAAGAGCCTTAGTCAGGGAGGTGACCAAGAACCCGATGGTCACTCTGTCAGAGCTCCAGAGGTCCTCTGTGGAGAGAGGAGAACCTTCCAGAAGGACAACCATCTCTGCACCAATCCACCAATCAGGCCTGTATGGTAGAATGGCCAGACGGAAGGCACTCCTTAGTAAAAGGCACATGGCAGCCCGCCTGGAGTTTGCCAAAAGGCACCTGAAGGACTCTCAGACCATGAGAAACAAAATTCTCTGGTCTGATGAGACAAAGATTGAATTCTTTGGTGTGAATGCCAGGTGTCACTTTTGGAGGAAACCAGGCACCGCTCATCACCAGGCCAATACCATCCCTACAGTGAAGCTTGGTGGTGGCAGC
>JANRMT010062838.1:18626716-18658894 GCA_026402145.1 Polypterus bichir lapradei | reverse complement strand
TAAATTCAGAAAAGCCTAACAGACAACAGAATTGATGGTCTAGCACACACACACACACACAGGTTACATGAGCATCTTGACAGAGAGGTAAACTGAGAGAAGGGGAATGAAGTCAAGTAGAGCTAAAAGCCTTCCTGAACAGATGAGTTTGGAGTTGTTTTTTAAAAGAATTCATGGAGTCAGGTGACCTGATTAATTTCGGTAGGTCATTCCAGGGTCTGGGCACTATACATAGCCACTTCCATTCAGTGTTTTGTTAAAAGACGATGGCAAAAGCATGTAGAAAAAAGAAGAATTTAAGTAAATGCAAAAATTTAAGACCTACTCAGTGAAGTACAGGCAAGGAAAAACGTACTACTTGTTGGTCTGAAAGTTTCCACTTTAATCTCGTACTTTATTTTGTCATTAAAGTAGAACGTTGTAAACTTCATCTTAAAATTGATGTTTCATTTTCTAAAGTTTCTCAAACCCCATTGTAACTAAAGTAGCATGTTATGTGCTTCGTATTCTGTGTGTTGCGTCAGGGCGCAAGCTGAGATCACCACACAGAATACATCCATTCATTGTGTTAATTTGGGTCCCGGACCACCAGCTCACGTTATTTCAGTTAAACCAGTGGGATACTCATTCATACATGCAGCCTCCTGGAGCCTCATCACACCCGCTATAAATGTTCTCTGCACTGAACATACAGCTGCTTTTGCAAGCAATTTTTTAGAGATGTGGTGGCAAGGTGTTCTGGGAATTTAATGGACGTTCTGAAGGAGCTTTCTTTACACTTAATTCTCTGTTTTAGCAGTACATGTACTTTCTCTGTCAAACGTACCAACCTCAATTGCTGTCCTTTCTCCACGTAACCAATCACCACACAACCGCTGTGCCACCGTGCCCCCCGTATTTAATACATGCTTTAGTACATTTCATCATGACAGCGATATCAAGTAGACATCTTAGTATTCTGAAGTGCTCAGAGGGCAGTAAATACATGAATGCTTGCGTACTGAAGCTCCTGTTTTCTGCACCTCGTAGTCTGGTCAGGGTCATGAGGAGTGTCTCCTGGTTTTATTGTGAGAAAAAAGGGAGAATGACCAGGAGAATAAATGGGTAACAAGAATCATAGTCAGGGGCAAAACGAGAGTCAATGTCAGGGGCCAAAGGAGTTCGCTGGTAGCGCCAGGCCTACTTTTGATTTGATACACTTTATTAATCGCCGAGGGGCTGCACGCACTTACGTAAATGAAGAAACTAACTGCACTTTTGAATCCAACCAAGAGACAATGCAGGACCTTCTGTCGCTCTGTTTACACCTCACGGCCGCTAATGTCACTGACGTGACAAACGGATTCATGTGATGCAAATTCTGGTCATGACAACAAAAGACAAATTGAACATAACCTTAAACCCATACACAGACACGAGGAGCGATGGTCACTATGACAAGTCATCTGGTTTTGCCCCCGCGGCCTGGTCTTCTCAGTTGCTTGCACAACGCTACTCCAAAGCCTGTGACGTTCATCCCTGTGCATAGACCACTTCAGCTCTACACTGCCTGTCACACTACTTCTTGTGCGCGGCTGCAGTTGGTAGATGAACCCAGCAGTGTTCCTCTGTGCCGACTGGCTAAGTCACGGGCTCGAGCTGAGTGCTCTTCTTTCTCTCGTGGAAAGCCTGAGGGAGTGTATTGATTAGCTTCTCGTCGGACTGATTTTGTTCATTACAGAAGGACAATGACACTTGTGATGCTTCCCGCTTTATGTTCTCTGTTTTGTTTTCTCTTTCTGTCTTGCAGGAAGCTATAATTAGTGCCTGGATTCAGTTTAGTGATGGGTCTGTGACACCACTCAATATTTACGAGTCCAAAGACTTCATGCTTAGTGCAACCTCCCTGGACGAAGCAATCGTCACTGTTTACCAGGACTCTTTCAAGTGGCCCGTTATAATAGCAGAGGGTGAGGGCCAGGGGCCACTGGTGAAGGTAGAGATGGTCATCAGCGAATCCTGCCAGAAGTCAAAGAGAAAAAGTATTCTTGCTGTGGGGAATGCCAGTGTTAGAGTCAAATTTGCCCAAGGAAACGTAGATGAGAAGGGAGCAGGAGCTGAGAGCAGCAAGGCTGCGAACAACCACGAAACGAACGGGAGCGACCGCAAGCAGCATGATCTGACTGCTTCAGATATCTGGAAATACAACAGTGCCGCTTCTGATCGCGAGGAAGGAGCCATGAGGAAGATCACCAGCACCACAAAATCTATGGTCACAAACCGCTCTGAGGGGGGGAAGCTGACCGAAGAGGAGGTGCAGCTGCAGAACATCCCACTGGACTTCACCAACTTCCCAGCTCAAGTTGACTTGCCTGGTGGTAACCCTGAAAGTGATCTTTCTCAGGCTCCACGTGGACTGACTGATCTGGAAATAGGAATGTATGCGTTGTTGGGCGTTTTCTGCTTGGCCATTCTGGTCTTCCTTATCAACTGCATCACCTTTGCTCTGAAATACAGACACAAGCAAGTGCCAGCGACCGAACAGGGGAACATGAACCACTCCCATGACTGGGTCTGGCTCGGCAATGAAGCGGAGCTCCTTCAACACCACATGGACCTTTCACCCCAGCAAGATGAATGTACCACCGTCATAGACAGGGGCGAGGGTTACGAAGAAAGCAAATTCTTACTTAATGGCGGCTGCCAGAAAAATATTCAGGGGCAGATTCACAGGTCAGCAGAGCCCGGATGCAATGGCAAAGATCTCAAGATCGAACCCCTCAACTCACCCACCTCTAAACGGAAGCGTGTCAAATTCACTTCTTTTGCCACAATTCTCCCAGATGATGGTGGGCCGTATACCAACTCGATTTTAATAGGCAATGAAGATGACATTAAGTGGGTATGTCAAGACATGGATCTCGGACAGTCAACTGAAATCAGGTCATATATGGAAAGGCTACAAGACAATCTGTAAAAAAAGGAAGCCGTGAAAAGGACAAGATACTAACTCACCTTTATGCCTTCGGTTGAGCGGGAGGGAGCAGTTTTCTGAGTCAGCAATAGTAAGTTGTGACATGTAAGTGCACTGACGGACAAACGTGGAGTCGTTTTATTTGGGTTTGGAAAGCATATGTAAAAAACCAAGGTGCAGTCGGAATCTAAATGGCAGCTTAGAGGAAACCTATTTTACAAATCACTGAACTTTAAAAGCGTGTAAATGAACAACTGGGCATAGTCTACAATACAGTATATGAGAAGCAACTGTGACAAAGGCCAGCCGACCTGTCACACAGCAGTCCATCCAGACTCCATGTACTTTAGGGCTTTGAACAATTGAGCCCCACTGACGGCGGCCATCTGACGCAGAACACACCATTTTTATTTGGTCATTATTATTACGGTTGATCTCCTTTTCTATTGTATGTACTTTTTACACAACCTGTGTATATGCTACTAAATATATGCACCAAAAATATGAATTAAACCGAAATCTGAAAGTGGAGAATGATTGCAGAGCACAGTAATTTCTTTTGGTTCTATTAACGTGTCAGCAGTTTTGAGATTATGGGGCCCAAGCGGTGAGGTGTGCTGATCACAGAAAGGCATCTTTACACCCTGGCTTTGTGTGCCAGCACGGATCACAGTTACGAATGTTCATGGGCAGGAAGCAAAACTGAAACGGACTGACTCATTGTCTAATTCTACAGATTATTTTGTATTTTACTTTTTCACCCCACAATTGTTTCTGAAGGGTGAGCTTTTTCTACTGCATTTGTGTGGTTTTACTTTAGGATGATCCCCTTTAGTTTTGTGACTGTTTACTTGAAGGAGACACACCACCCTTTCCCACCTTACAACTCAGGTGAATACCTTAACAGACTGTACCTAGTGTGCATTGTAGATTGTAAGAATGTAATATTTATTTATAAATATGATACTCAAAGTGTTGTAAATAAAATTTGCTTCAAGATGCTTGTTAAAGAACAAGCTCCAGGTCTGTCCCATTCCTTTCTTAACAAGCATGTCACCAGTACAGGAGGGTCAGGGCGTCCACATGAACCGCAGGCCGCAAAGAAGACGTGAACATCAGCGCAGACCGTTACGAAACAGTGCAGCCCAGCGCATCATTGTGTAAATACACACGGGGGGCTCTGCTGTGTGCGCCACGTTAGCATATTTGACACACCGTTAATCTGGGCCCATTTCCTAGGCGGGTGAGCAGTGAGGCCGACGCACCGTATCTGCGCCCCTAGTCAATCAGAGCGTAATACTCCACAGCGGACCTCGAGCGAGTCCTCCAGAGGGTAAAATGACTTTTATCAGGGCCACTGTAAGAAATGAAAGTTAAATGCACCAGTTTGGGAAGGAAAGCCCATCTATACACGACATAAACAACACACTTGAGAAAATTCAGACATCGGGTAGAGCTCCACAAGTCGCTCTGCTTGCCGTTTCAAATGGCGTCTGTTTGACTCTCTTAGTCCCTGCCAAGCAGAGGGTTCATCAGAGACAACACACACACACACACACACACTGCAGGACATCGAGATCAGCCAGCCACCTGTGCTAAATACGCCGGAGCAGGGCTTCTCTTATTAACACAGCCCACCTTTAATCTGACGGAGTGCCGGTAATCTGTGCTCCTCTTGGCCGGCTTATCACGAGGTCTGGCGTTGAGTGAGTGTTACACACGTCTGCGTGTGTTTGGCTGTGGAGTCGCCTTGTTAAAGTGTCATTCCGGGCCTTTCTAAGGTGCGACTCCACAACGGTCTCAGTTTCACAATTCAAACACAGGTAAGTCACGTGACTTGAAATCGCTGATGTAACCGTTGCAAGTCGTTGTCAGTGAGCCAGAGCAGTGCCTGCCCATTCATATGATCAGCTAGTAACGGCACATGCCAGTGACTGACACTACGGCCCCTGGTTCATGCCATGGCTGCCCTGGTGACCTGCTTTTTGATATTCTTTCCTTACGAGTTAAGTGTCTGCTCACTTTGTACCAACTCGACTATCTGTGATTTGTCCTAAAACAAGTCATCTCTTCTGTAACTGCAGCTCCTTGGATTGTGCTCCCCAGCTGCTGTTGTCTGTTCCAGACGTGTCACGCTGTTAGGAGGTACCCCTGAAATGTGCCTCACGTGTCCCAGCACACACTGGCTTGTGTTTTTCAAATCTTTCGGGTGGTTTTGTTTTTTTCTGCTGTTCATGTCTTTATGCACATTCTGGTTCACTGGGGCTTGTGGGGTAGCAGTAAAGACCCCAGGCTACTCATGTTATTACTTTACAGAGTTTCTGTACTTCTTACTGCTTTATCTGGCCATGTTTACCAACAGGAAGAGCACCCACAGTGCAGGAGATGTGAAATCAAGGAGCTAAAAACGTACAGAAACAAGAGGCGGACAAACAGGACCAAGAGGAACAAAGAGAAACCGTCTGTGCCATTACGTTTTCAGTTAAAGCGTTAAAAAGCAAGGCTAAACTGACATGGCGTGTTTTAGGTTGTTGACTGCGACTTCTCTGATATCTCAGACGATAAAGAAGGGTAATGGCTGATCTGAGACTACACTGCCAATAATAAGAGTGTGTGCAGGACTTCACAAGCAGATCTCTGCCTCATCGGGCTCACGGCGCTGCTTATGCGTCTCGTGCGAGTGACAAACCAGCAAGCGTCAGCAGCTTCTGTGTGTGTTACGACTTTCATAGAGCCATTAAAGGCATCTCTTTAGCCGGGAATAACATTTCTTTGTCAATCACCGGCCTCATCATTTTTCATTTTCTGCAATAAACCCGATGGTGACAAAGTCATCTATCTTGTGTAACCCAAAAAAAAAAAGTTATAGTCAGAGAATTCCAAATGGCGCTGTTCAGGACAGCCACTTAATTCCCCAATCTTATTACCTGCAACATTTCTTTACAAGGATAAACAGTATGGCAGAGTGCTCAGCTGCTCCAGTCTCACACGAGGAGGACTGCACTTTTCTATTTCACGGCTAACATATTTTCATAACGCTGTCCATTTCCATGGATGACGGTGCCCTTCTCCAAACAGCCATGGCCCAGGTAGGCTAAGTGCCACGCTAAGGAGTCCTGTGTGAGTTAAGCCCCTCTGAAATGAGAAGACTGGCACATCATTCAGCCTACAGGGAACAAGAGCTGGGATGGAAAAGAAAGAGGTGAGGCCGCTTGGCCACACGACTCCCGCTCCACTGTTAGCTGCTTCATGGAGTCTTACATGGCAATTACTTTACATCGGGGCACAGACAAGTCAAACATGTGCCCCTGTGTTGAGACCTCAAGACTCATGGGAGTGTGTGGTAACAGAGGTGACGCAGAAAGAAGAGGAAACACGTGGCTAGGATGAACTGAGGGGGCTCTGCGTTTGAGGGGAGCTCACATTAAGTGAAACAATAAATAACGACTTTGTTAAGTTAACGTCTCCACCATAACTGACCCAGAAATGAGTTCTTGTGCTGCCAGCTCACCGTAGTAGCACCAGCTGTCGAAGTAATAAATTCATGAATTTGTTTACATGAATTTCTGTGGGATAAAGGAGCTCTGGATCCATCATCCCTTTACTTTAAGGTGCACCATTATAAGTGCAGCCCACCCTGACCGGCCACGTAACTAATGAGGTGTCCCACCCATAATGTATCAGGCGCTCAGTAGCTGGGACTCGGCTGCTCCAGCTCACCCCACAGGTGCCACCTTGGACTGAGGATGCTGCGTTATCAAGATGACCTTGTTTTGTTCATAGTTCCTTACACCAGGTGGCACTGATTATCAGAGATGGGCACACTGCTGCCAACAACGTATCAGACTGTGGCACCAGACAAGCACGACCACCCTGCTTAGACAGCCTGCTCATTTGTCACCTACTAGGGTGGATCTCTAGACTTGTAGTCTTCCCGTCAGCATGAATGAGCAGATTACATTGGATTAGATCAACCTCACTGATCCCTTAGGGAAATTCAGACTAGAAAGCAGATGTCCGCAGACCAGGTCCTCAGATTGGGCCATTAGCTGCCATGTCCCGTCTGTGACGAGGTGTGACCCGCTCTGTGCTGTCAGGTGAGCACTGCTGACCTGTCTGTCCATCTTCTCAAGCTCTGTCCGCCTCAGATGGCCTCTTTCTGTCCACACCACTTGTGAACCATTTACGCTGCCTGGTCTGCTGCATTCAAAGCCCTTTAAATAATTCATGTTGCCTTCTGGAAGGGCAGCTAGAGATAACAAAATGGGCCATCAACAGAATACAATCCTGACACTTTATCCACAAAGTAATAATAATAATAATAACTACTGAGTGTCTAATCGTATTCCTAAGGGTAAAAATGCTGGTGCCTTGAGTGCAAGTAACACCCAGTAAAAGCCTTTGGCTGATGACCCCCAGGACAATCATCTTCAAATAAACTGCCAGCTCATTGCCTTTCATGTTGTTGTATTTCAGAGATGACCACGTCGGTGCTCTAGTCCTCCTCCAGCGCTGGCTGCCATCGTGCCTATTAAGATGAACAGTCCCACACCTGCACATGAAGGATGTCTTCATGGCTTGTCTTGCTCCCCACAAGTGTGACCGAGACAGCACACACATATTCCACCACAAGTCATGCGACCGTGTGTGACGAACCCGTTTATCAGCGTCAGGAGCTCGACACGTGCCACACACTTGGCCTTGGCTCTGTAACAGAGGAACAGTCAGAGCTCCCCCGGGCAGACTAGGATGTGCATTTCTTAACAATGCGTCTGACTGGCACTTGGCTCATCGTCCTGCCCCATCTTCAGTACTGTAGTTGAGTGGGGAGCATTGTCACCTGACAGGGCCAGGGTTTAAATCGCCAGCCTAATGAGGCCTCGGGCTCTGTGGATGGAGTTGACTCTTTTCCTTTGTGGCCACCCCTGGGAGGTGTAGCTTAGTGTGATTTAGGACTGTAAAGTGTCCTCGTGCTCCTGCCTTGTGCTCAGTGATGTTGGCACAGGCCCTCATTCCATGAAAAGGGCACAGTGGACAAAGAAAGGCAGCAAAAGATGTTTGCACTGAAGGAAAATGATCTTAAGAGAGCAGGCTGTGTATGCTGCATTTTACAGACCGAGCCAAACTAACGGAGACTGGGCTTCAACGGACATCACAGAGACAGTCAGGGCTGCATTGGGAGGTACGCAAGTGTCAATGTGGATAGCAAAGCTCCGTACAAATTAAAAAAATGGCTTCGAATGGCCCAATCAGGACCTGGTCTGGGGACATCTGCTTCACCACCTGAGGCCACAGGTCCGCCACACCCTCAACCCTCTGCAGTTCGCATACCAGGAGAAGGTGTGAGCGGAGGATGCCATCATCTACATGCTACACCGATTCCTCTCCCACTTGGACAGAGGCAGTGGTGCTGTTAAAATTATGTTTAGTGGACTTCTCTAGCACCTTCAACACCATCCAACCTCTGCTCCTCAGGGACAAGCTGACAGAGATGGGAGTAGATTCACACCTGGTGGCATGGATCATGGAGTATCTTACAGACAGACCTCAGTACGTGCGTCTCGGGAACTGCAGGTCTGACATTGTGGTCAGCAGCACAGGAGTGCCGCAGGGGACTGTACTTTCTCCGGTCCTGTTCAGCCAACATACATCAGACTTCCAATACAACTCGGAGTCCTGCCACGTGCAAAAGTTCACTGACGACACTGCTATTGTGGGCTGCATCAGGAGTGGGCTGGAGGAGGAGTACAGGAAACTAATCAAGGACTTTGTTAAATGGTGCGACTCAAACCACCTACACCTGAACACCAGCAAAACCAAGGAGCTGGTGATGGATTTTAGGAGGCCCAGGCCCCTCATGGACCCCATGATCATCAGAGGTGACTGTACAGAGGGTGCAGACCTGTAAATACCTAGGAGTGCAGCTGGATGATAAACTGGACTGGACTGCCAATACTGATGCTCTGTGTAAGAAAGGACAGAGCCGACTATACTTACTTAGAAGGCTTGAGTCCTTCAACATCTGCAATAAGATGCTGCAGATGTTCTACCAGACGGTTGTGACGAGTGCCCTCTTCTCCACGGTGGTGTGCTGGGGAGGCAGCATAAAGAAGAGGGACGCCTCACGCCTGGACAAACTGGTGAGGAAGGCAGGCTCTATTGTAGGCACGGAGCTGAACAGTTTGACATCTGTGGCAGAGTGACGGGCGCTGAGCAGGCTCCTGTCAATCATGGAGAATCCACTGAACAGGATCATCTCCAGACAGAGGAGCAGCTTCAGCGACAGACTGCTGTCACCGTCCTGCTCCACTGACAGACTGAGGAGACCCGACACTATGCGACTCTTCAATTCCACCTGGGGGGGTAAACGTTAATTAACATTATGCAAAGTTATTGTCTGTCTGTTATACCTTCCTTACACTCTCCACCTTGCATCTTTTAACTTGCACTGCACTTTTATCACTCTTTAATTAATAAAGTATCTACCTATCTATCTCATGTGATTGTTGGCTTCCTTTCCAGCTGCAGTTTTGTAATCTGAAGCCAGTGTCTGATGGCGGTCCTGCCCACACCACGTGTCTCACACTTTCTGAAGCAGCACTTTGGGATTTACTTTACGCAGTCAATGAGCGAAGAAGCAGACGTATCTACAGCTGGGGCAGGTGCTCACCATGAAGTGGCTGCTTTAATACAAAATTCAAATCTCAAAACGCTTATTCATTGTACGTCACCCAGACCTGCATGTCTTCACCGACGGCTTTACAGGGAAGACTGAAGGTGGCAGAATCAGAAAATCAGCCAAGTAAAAATAAAAAGGTAAATAATGGCTGAGGAATGTTAACCACATGCTACACCCCACTACAACAAATTCAACTAAAGTAGCATAGAAATAAAAAAAGAAAAAACCCGTAGCCTGCCCTGTACTAGATGGTGCCATTTTGGTCCGTCCAGTCCAGCACAACACGTTTAAGTAGCAGAGGACAGTCTCAGCACGCCATACCTCAGGTTTAACAGGACCACCAGGAGGGTGGGCTCTCGGTTTTTCACTGTCAAATTATTCTCAGCTTTGCAAGTCGCCATATGTCTACACAAGTGATCACTGAACAAGGTTTTGTAAATCGCCACAATCAATCATCTTTATGCCACCCAAACCAAAATAAATACTGTTTGCTCTCTTGTGAGTCCCAGAAGATAAAGTCACTCCTTTTAGTTTACTGCCTTAAGCAAATTAAAATGGCTGCAAGTGGGACCGAAGTAACTAAAAGATGCACAGGAAAGCAAAAAATACGGCCTTTTCACAGCTCATGACAGGAGTGGTGGCACTAAGGAACTGAGCTTTTGAAACCCTGAAAATAATTCTAGTTGGCACTTCAAGTCTCAAATGAATTCCTCTAACTGTGTCCATAACGTCTGTAGAAAAGTGTAAAGGAAATGGCATCTACTGTACCTAAACAGAACAAGTGTGTAAAGCTGGAGTGTCACAAATGGTACATCTCAGTCTTCTATAAATACACTAGCTGTCCCCTGTGGCTGCGCCCACATAGTAATGAAACAGGACAAACTTTAAAAATCAATAGACGTTGGCACCGTATCTGATCGTATTCAGCTCTGACGGGAGAGCGTTCCTCGCGTGGTGAGAAAATCACATGGCCGTGATATCTCTGGCAATCAGCAGCTACCCACTAAAATACACGGAGCTCTGATCTCTGTCTCTCAAAAACGTCGAACGTTACTCCTTAACAACCTGTAGATGATAATGTCTGTTGAACAAACAGGTATCGCCAGCTAAGCGGAGGCGAGGTGCACTCCAACACGTGGCGAGAGGCAGAGCGACTCAAACTGAGGCTGGCGAGGGAATTAGATAGATAGATAGATAGATAGATACTTTATTAAGGAAGGCCCCGCCCCCTGCTCTCGGCCCACAGCCACTCTGTTGGATTTGCATAAATACATCGGTAACGCAAGCGAACTCTGCTACTTAGCACGATGAGAAAAGCCGCAAAATCAACTGAAAAGTTCAAGCAAATTATAGAAAACAACCAGGTCTAAATCCGTTAAGTAATTCTCTTGTGAAAAGCGGACAGACAGACAGAACCCGCTTGGACTACGAGATTTTTAAAACTGTTTCTTAGCGAGCACCTATGGGCCAAGGGTAACCTACATTTCAAATTTCAATTCCCAAGTCCTCCCGATTCGGGAGATTTCGTGATGAGTGACTCGGTGGCATTTGGCTTTTATATATATATAGATTACTGAAGAGGTCTAATTTGGTCTGAAATGCCCTATGATTGAGTGGGACTGACCGACGGAGGCACCACTATCGATGTCATGCCACTTCAGACCCCTTTGTCTGGTTGTGTACTGTTGGTCAAGTTTGATTTTGTGCCACATTCTTGAGCCGGACTCCTCCATTTCACAGTAAGTATAATCCTCACGGTCTACTGGTACAAAAGCATGAAACGTCTTGGTTTTGACATCCAGATTGTTCTAATTGTGCCACCTGAGATCACAAGTTGGAATTACTAGTAAATATCAAGCACACAAAAGGGGAAATTGTGGTTCCACAAGATGTAATGTAACATTCTACAACTCACTTAATTCAGTTCTCATTTGCTGAAGTCTGTCCTGGACGCACTGCCCACAATGCAAACACCAGTCGTGGACAGAACACCAGGCCATCACAGGCTCCACTCACACTGGGCCCAGTATGGAATCAGTAGCAGCTGGAGAAGCCCAGCACCAGGAAGTGGCCACTGGATTCACACCCAAGATGGAGGCGGCAGTGCTGACCACTGCTCTGTCAGGCCAGCTTCACCAGCAAACCTCTACAGGCACCACATTCTTTATTCCTTCCTCCTTATATTTTCATGCCAGTGTTACCCAAACCTGAAAAGCGAAGTACAGATAAGGAAGATTTGTAACTTCATAGCCAACAATAAACTATGATCCTTCATACAAAATGGATTTCATTTCCTTCAGTTCATTTCATAGCTTTGACTAAACGCATGAGGTCTGCTCTCTTCTGTACAAGCGCCCCAGATATGTGTGTGTGTGACGCATCAGTCCATGCATTTTGGGCGTAAAGGAGAAACTGGCAGGTCACCAGTCCACCATATGGACAGCCACACTCACTCATGCAAAGTCAGTCCAGAGGTAAAAATCAGCCTAAGCAGCATATTTTATGGGATGTGGACAACATGAAGCAAATTCACGTTATTTATTTTAATTTGCAAAGCACAGATATTTTAAACAGTTACATGAGAGTGATTTTATGATCATTTATATTTAATTATGACCTGACAGAGAAGGTCTGTCCTCCGCTCAGTTTCCAGAGGCCTGATGTGTGTTACGTACCCCAAACACACTCGCCCTCTTCAAGGTGGTAAGGCCATCCCAGCAGCACTAGGCGTAAGACTGAAAACAGAAACACACAATGCAGTGCAGAGATGGAAAGAAACCACCACACATACGCGGCTGAAAATATGACACTTTTGGAGCTCTGACTACCTGCGTCTGGATGAAACTGAAAATGAGGCCCCATAAAAACAAAGGAGAAGAAGATGTGCAGTTACAGAAAACACAGAAATGTGAAATGTGAAATGGATCTGGACCATTAAAGGGTATCACGTAAGAGCCATGCACACCCGTGATGTCCACGCGTCCCACAGCCTCAGGTTTGTTCACTCATCAGTACATGGAGAGGCAGAGACAGGCAGCCATGGCCCTCCTGCCCCTGCCCTTTCCTCCACCCTACACCCTCCATGCTTGTCCACAGATTAACAGCTCAGAAGCTGAACTTGCTCAGTAAAAGACTTTAGACACTTTACTGTCGGAGATACGGAAAATGTTCCAAAAGTTTGCTCAGTGGCACTTGAAGCCAAATATCAGTTCATTTTTACCAGGTAGATAATTTCCACTTGTCTATTCCGACCAAAGACTACTGCAGCAGCCCCTAAAATAAAACAAAAACTGCTTTCATTCAATTTCTAAACACAGCTTGTACAAAGAAACACAAACACCTATGAGGCTTTTTCAAAGTCTGATCATTTCATCTAAAATGACCTGCACAGTCTGTTTCTTGTAATTTAGTTTCGGGACATGTAACCTGTAAGAGTAAAGCAGAAGATCCCGAGCGCGTCCACACAAGCAGAGCAAAGTGGTGCGTTTGCTGTGTGTCTTAAAGTGAGACTGCGCCTCATGTCAGAGACATCGTACCTCACCAGCTTCACTTGGAAACTGAATAATCGCTGCAACTCTCCGTACAAATCACCAGTCGCACATCAAGCTCCTTGGGAAGAAGGAGGAATGGCTGCTGACATGACATTGTGTTCAGCTTGTTATACGTGGGGACAGTCTTAAGACAAACAGTCACCCATTCTTCCCAAACATATATGTTTCAATATCAGATTACAGGCGGCCATCATCTGGCAGAGCAGCTTTAGGCCTGTGCCAGCAACCAGCCCTTGACAGGATTAGGGCTATGAGATCTAAAGCCGCTATTCAAATATAATTCAAAAGTATTATGAAAAAATATTATTGAAGAGCAAAAATGGCAATTGAGTGTAAAAGACAGGCTGTGTGCTTTATCTCCCAGCAGTTTTGTCAATGTTTTACTCCAGACATGCTATTCGACACTGGCTGTACTTTACAGATCAGTTTCTGCACATCACTTCCACTATCAGACTTTCAGAATTGTGAATTTATTAGCAGCCATGCCCTCGTAAGGAAAAGGTGGTTTCAACTAATGGCGACAGAAAATAACGGCCACATTTTGGATTTTACTTCCATTATTATAAAGCAGTGTCAGCAGATCTCATTTAGTTAACTCACACTTTCACATGAAACCTGAGTGGACAGCTTAAAACAATGACATGTAATTAAAATATAAATATATATCCAGATTATATTTTAGCTGCAACTCGGTTTGGTTTGATTTCAGATGTCATTCCTTGACTGACTGCACTGAACTGGCGTCTCTCTTGCCCGTGTCCTGCACAACTGATCTACCGCCTACACTTCTTGTGCTTTCCTTTCAAACTTTGCTCCGTATTGCTTGTTAATGCAGTTGTTTTCTGATAAATACTCAAACTTATTTTTCTAAGTTGCTGTGAAAAACGGCATCTTCTGAAGTATTAATTATATTTTGTCAGTAACGCTTAAACCATTATCCATCCATCCATTTTCCAACCCGCTGAATCCGAACACAGGGTCACGGGGGTCCACTGGAGCCAATCCCAGCCAACACAGGAACCAATCCCAGGCATGGTGCCAACCCACTGCAGGACACACACAAACACACCCACACACCAAGCACACACTAGGGCCAATTTAGGATCGCCAATCCACCTAACCTGCACGTCTTTGGACTGTGGGAGGAAACCCACGCAGACACGGGGAGAACATGCAGACTCCACACAGGGAGGACCCGGGAAGCGAACACGGGTCTCCTAACTGTGAGGCAGCAGCGCTGCCACTGCGCCACCGTGCTGCCCTAAACACCATTATAAATCAAAATTTTATTTGTGAAACAAGTCCAAGCTGCCATCTCCTTACTTTAATAAGACCGACGGGCTGCGATGCATCTTCTTCTAACCACCAGGAGAAAAAAGACATTATTAACGTGCTTAAACAGACTAACAAGTGATCTTATCAGGCTTCATTATGTGCATTACAGGCAGTGCAGGGCGTGCTCATCACTTTGTAGGCTCTGAGAAATGCCATTTTTGTGAAATTCATTTTACTCTTCGTGTGCATCTTTCAAGCCACAGTGAATGATTCATAAGACAGGGAGGGAGGGAGGGAGGACACGATTTCTTTATTGTTGTAAGTGTGTCGCTCACGTTTGGTGTTTGCTTGTGCCAAGACTTCATAGCCGTAGACTTCATCTCGCTGCTACCCTTGTGTGGAATGAGCAGTTTCCACAAATAAATACTGTAGATGAGGGGCTATCCGGAGCATAGCTCTTTGACGATACGGCAAAGTCAGCCCACCTAAACTTTATTTTAATTGTACAACACTCTGCACACAGGAGTGCCCGTACTAAGACCCCTGGAATGAACTTGTAACACTGCCTTTCATTCTGGCTGGCACTCAAGTGCACTGACTACAGTGAAATTCTCATTGCACGTGCTAATCAATGTGCAACACATCGCCAGCGTCTGGCACCATCATTAGTGAGGATAACAACGTCACCTCAAAACTTGAAAAATCTAGAAACATATTTGTCATAATATTACATTAATTAGAATGCTTGCCATCAGTCAAAACTAAGTGTTTTTTTTTTTTTTACAACTGTTTCTTATAATTAACGGACAACAAAGAGATTTTGCTTTCACTTCATAAAACTTAAAGAAAAACTTTGGAGCAACAAAAACAGCAAGTAATGTAAAAAAGCCGCCATATTCTGTTTAGGTGGTAGTGGTTATTTTTCTCCTCAGTAGTGCATCTTTAGGTTTCCTTCTCACCTGAAGAACATTTCTGCCAGGATGGACTACTGAAGGAGTGTTCACTCCTCATTAATGGTTCATTAATGGTAACTTACGTCAAGTGCCCTGTCAGTGTTCGGCTGGGATTTCTCGTAGGTCTCTCCTGTTGGCACTAAGCAGCAGCAGCAGCGCACTCCGTGTACTTTTGCTTGCTATGGTACTCATGTCTGCTTTGTTGTCCTGGGGATTCCTATTCTGTCATTTCGAGGCTCTTCCGGTGCCAGTGCATTCTACAGTGCAAAGTCTGTTCAAATTTCTGTAATTTGTTGCGTGTTCTGAATCACATATTTGTTGTTACCTACTAATTAGATTTACACCTCTAAGTTTGTGTCACTTTCTCTACTGTGAATGGCCCTACATTTAAATTGCTCCTCGTGTCTTTTATGCTTTGGACAGACATTAAAGGGAGACTCTTCATTGCGTATGATTTTGTCTAAGTGTAAGTTTCCGTCCTTGTGCAGTGGTATTAAAGGCCTGGTCAGATGCGAGTGAGGGCAGCCTTCACATCTCCTAAGAGTTTCAAGTCGGAAATGTGAAAATGATCAAACGTCAAGCTTAATATACCTGCAAAGACACAAAACTATCTAAGGGTTAGCCACTTGGCTTTTACACTGTTTTTATAACCAACTATATCAACATTTCTCTCACAAATGTAAAATGAGAGGTACACAGCCCTACCAAATGGACACAAGGACACCGTTAACTGGCGTTTTTGCCGTTTTCCTTTGTTCTCTACGTTTTGCTCCCCTGACCTCTGATGTACCTGCTTATTCGTACACACCTTTAGTAACATGACTATCTATTATAAATGTATACGCTGATACCGCATGTGTCATTAAACCTGATCAAAAGCTTGATATTTTCATTTCCTCTAACTTTGGCATCATCTATTGCAGACTCATATTTTTTATATAAATGATACTGCTACTTTAATGACTCATAATGTGCTGCTAGCATTTTATCACTGAATCTGCTTCATGACCAAAAAAGATATTTTTCATGAAAAACAATACAAAAAAAAAGTCATGGAAATAACATTGACATTACTATGCGTGTGTTTTTTATTATTTCTATTATATATAAATAACTGGGTGGCTCCGCACTGGAAGAGCTGCCCCAAGCGCCACATCCTTCTCGGGACAGTCTCGTTTCTTGACGATATCTAGAAAATGCTGGCTAAGCGTGTTGTGTTCGCCTTCACTGTATTATCTCAAGTCAGATGTGATTAAATGAACAGATTTCAGGGCTGGACAATCTCATGAAGGCCTGTGCGTTCTCCCTTCCAGACCTTACCCTCCTCAAAGTACTGTAGTGTGAATTGAATGTGCATTCATTGGGAAGGCAGTGCAAGGTGACGTTTGTAAAAAGCAAAGACATTTTCCCCAACAGCTTTCTACCCCATCTTGTGAATGGAAGGATATAGCGATGCAAATTGAGTCAGAACTGCTAGAAACTTGCTAGACATAGAGTTAGACTACATCCTAAAGTAGCCGCTACAGTGCAGTCTCCCTTTTGGGCATGTTAATAATGTTTCACCTTCCGTAACATCTAGAATACGATCCACCATGTTTTGTCTCTGCCATTATGTCCGTATTTACCACTTTGTTTGTGTTTTCAATTCATCTCATACCAATTTTCCTTTAAAAGCAGTTTCCCCAGAAACCCTTTATTAAATTCTCTGGACAAGTTAAAGGAATTAAGAAGCTTTACTGTGCAGCATTTCTACAAAAACGAAGGCAACTCAGAAATAAAATACAATTCTAAGCAAAATGTTTGCTTAGTTTTCACGAAATGCATTTTACTCCAAAATATCTAAAAAAAAAATAAAACTGTTCATTGCACTCATAAGAAAAGTTTCCTGTTTAAGCTTTCATTAAAACTTTACACCTCAAGTCCTCTGGCACAACGGTAGCACTTGGTGTACGTCTCATTAAGGGCATCATTTACGTGCCAGAATCGCCCAGGTGCCAGGCTTTGACAATCCACCAGGTATTAACGTATGAAGAGCACACAACAAAACAACCGAAAGAAACATATCATTAGAACCGACTGAGCTGGTGTGACGTGTTTGAGGTACTTCAGTTGCCATGATTGGAACACAAATCAAAAGAGCACGGTACAATATAAAGGTAAGTTGGGTAGAAAAATGAACAATAAGGAAACTGAGAATATTACTGGAATTATCCAGTATCTATCCAGAATAAAAGGGCTTACAGACACATGAATTATGTGAGGTTCAAATGGACCTGAAGAGAAGAAGCAGACAGGGCAGGAGATGGTTTAGTTTTCATTACATTTCTTACTCTAATCATTTGAACTTACCTGAAAAGCACATGATGACAATGAGACAAATACAACATAGAGTCAAAAAACAAGAAGAATGGATAACTATATGAAGAGTTGGAGAAGAATGATTAACAAATAAACATTCAGGAGTTTGACGCCATTTAAAGGAGGGGCGTATGTGCCAAAGACGCAGGACAGAGTAATGGCGGTTCTACATTACAGAGCGTACGTTTGTGTAGGCGTGAGTTCCATGCAGGTCACTACTCCACGCTGCTATCAGGTAAGATGCGACTCGACTCTCTTAGCCCTGTAATGGAAAGAGTACGTGGATGGATCGCGTTAAAACTCTCTGGCCATCCCTCCGCATGACGACAGGTTCGTTCTTGTGAGCTCTGCACCAGTGCATCATTTTTCACTTCCACCAGAGAATGATCTTCACCTACTACTTTGTGTTGCGTAGCCTTACCTGTGCTCCTTTACTCACACATTTCACCTTAATGCTTTCTTTTCAGTGTACAGTTTGCCTTCTTCTGGCTATCAGACTTTATTCTGGTTCAACAACAATTCAAATTTCCTGCTTGAGTACATCATTGAAATCAGAGCTGAAACAGCAAACATCAGAACCCACGGAAACCAAAAAGAAAGGTAATCACACGGTGACTGCAATCACTTCAGACATCTTTCACACTGATATATTTTCACAAACCAAAAGGTTTCTTATGTACTAATATTTTTTTGTTATACATTTATTTTCTTATAAAAGTTAATAATCTCCATTAGTGCATGTGCTGCTGCTCTGTTGTAGGTGTGTAACAAATCGTGCATTTCAAATCATTTATTTTTTCACCTAAGGCAGCCTGCATTTCTTATGAAGGACATTTCCGGCCAACCATTCTAAAGGGTCTCCACAAAGCAAGCGTCTTCACGTAGCACAAAGGGGTCTTTTGTCTGTTTATTCCTTACCACTTCTCAATGCCCATATGCAAGCGTGTCGATGAAACATGGAATTAGGAAGCAAACAACAATGCACTTTGACATTGCATTGGTCCAAATGGCTCTAAGAATGGCTGAAAGCGTTTCACAAGTGACCAGACGGACCCCATTTTTTCTGCTTGCATTACCCGGTCTGATTTGGATTCCTGTTATCAGACTTTTCCAAAAATAATAAAATACAAAACACCACTGAACTAAAAATAAAATTAATGACAGTCAGAAAAAAAGCTGTCAAATGTGGTCTTTAAAACAAAGTTATAAAGTTTAATGAAGCGAAGTTCTGAAAAGGGTTAACTACTAGAAAAATGGCATTTATGTGTTGTTTTCCATGAATATAATAAAGTCATCCCTTTTTTCAACACTGAAGGCGTTTCCTTTAAAACAAATTTCATTCCAATTTAGCAGGTTCTATTAACATGCGTCTCCCAGGCGTGTTGATTTACTGCAGTTATCAAATACATATTGCAAACGAAGTGAGACGTGCAACCTTTCATTTTCATGCCATCGCCTCCCAAATTTGATATGGTACATTAAGGAGAAAAATGACTAAGTTGTCGAAGCAGAGAAACGTTCTGCATCTTCAAATGACATTTTGTTTTCATTTCAGTTTCATTACAAATGTTTAACACTTGAGCTTTTTGGCAGAAGATGGCCTGTGGCAAAAAACGAACCAAATAATCGTACAACACAGCCAGGGGCCTGACTCGTGAACATTCAAGACAGCGCGAGAGATAAAAGGATGCGGCACAGCATTCAACAGCAGCTCTCTTTCATACTTTTGTTTTGATGTTTTGTTATTGTGTACCTGCAGTTTGCCAAACCATTCATACAGTAAATTTGTTTAACTTTAATTGAAAATATGATTCTTGTGATTTCTGTAAGTACATCTGCTCTCCGAAAAACATATTAGCCCATACCAGCCTTTCAAACGCATTTGTCTACGTCTAGTGCGGCAAGTCATCTATGCCAGTTTGATCAGTGGATATCAAAGCAAAGTATCATAAGCAAAAAAGTCTCACTATTAAAAATGTTTATATTATATTACATATATATATAGTCATAAAAAAATTAGGCAACAGACAGAAAAAGGTTTGGCGATGGTGGCCACCTTGTATACTGAAAAAAGAAAAGGAAAAAAAAAAACATGTTTTTATATAATATTTAAGACTGTTAAGACTGCTCAATAAATATGGTCGGTAGGAGGAAGAGGTGGGCTCAGGGTAGCCAGAACAGGAAGGGGGATTCTGGGTACCTGAAGTGATGTCATCAGGGCTTGCCAGAAGTGATGTAAACAGTGGGTGGATGGGTGGTGATGTCATTGAGAGGCGGGGTCTTTGGCTACACTGCAGAGGAACAAGAGGAGAAAGGATCAGATGGGGGTGCTAACCCCTGGTCTGGCTGGCGAATAATACTATTTGAACCAGCAAACTGTGAGCCGCTGTGTGACAATATTACTTGGATTTAAACTTTAAGTTGAGACTTATAGATCGTCTAATTCGTGTTGCCATCAGGGAAAAGTTGTGTTTCTCTTCCCCATGAAGAGGCATGTCTGCGAGAATTAAAAGATTTGTTATTTGGTGAAACTGAAATCCACATACGCTAGTGGCAGAGACACGAAGTGGCTGGTGTGTAGAGCAGGCTGACGGGAGGGGGGGGGGGGTTGGCAAGCGAAGCGAGCAGGGGGTGAGTATATACCCTAGTAAATACATATACTGTATATACACACACGTATCTTAGCACTGCAAGGACCCAGCATCTGGTGTCAATACCAGTGTCCCCTTGTCCGTGTGGAGTCTGCTTATTCCCCCGTGTCTGTTGTCACACACGTGCACATGGGAATCAGCTGAAGGGCCTAAACACTAGTAATTCTACGCCAGGCCAGGGGTGGCGGAGTGTACTGACTATCTCTCTCAGTCCCTTGCAGACCTTTTCCGGGAAATCCCGCCTGTTGCCGGCCCCAGGGATGACGTCACTTCCGGGCCCAAGGACACCACTCCCCGTTCCGGCATAGATGACGTCATTTTCCTTCCAGCCCTTTAAAACTGCCATCTTGCCTCAGTACAGGCAGTTCTGTTCTGGACTCTAAACTAAGCACATCGTGCTATTTAAACGTACTTTTTGCAGCCGATTCAATTATACGGGTGGCTGCCCCAGATCTTTATGATGTCTCCGACTCATTCTTGTTACACTGTATTATTCTCTTCCCCAGGTACTGTGTTGTTACTCGCCTGTCCCACAGAAGCAGGCCTCATGTTGAAAAGCGCTCTAAACTGGATTTGTATGGTATGTGTGAGAGGGCCTTACAATGGACGGATACCCAAGGCTAGTTTCTACCATACTCCTCTTACTTGCAGGGACGTTTTTGTTCCTTCGATTGGGAACTAGAGCATGCTCAAGTTATGTTGTATATAAATGCATTTCTTTGTATCACAAAAAAAGTAAAGAAATTTCTTTGAAACCCAAAGTTGAAATGAAAGTAAAACTGAATAGATAAACAGAAGAATGGTTGAAAAAGAAGAAAATTCAGGTTTAGTTAAGGCCAAGTCAAAGTCCATCCATCCATTTCTCCAAACAAAAATTCAATAATTACTCAAAGAATTTAGGCCATTCCTCCCAGTCACACTAATCCAGGTGTCTTTATCCTTTCTTATGTGAGTATATAAAACCGCCAGTATGGTCTGGCTGTTCAAGCACTAAAACAGCGTCTCTAAAGGGTGCAAATACTCTGTATTGATGTTAGCTGCTAGTTGAGTACAAACAATCATGGTTTTCCTCTTTCCATCTCAATTTCACACTTTGGCGTAAGCCTATCTGTCAGTGGTATGCGGTGGTACACATTTAATGTGATATTTTAACACCAAGCCTGTTCTGTCTGAATTTGTCCCGCTGACGCCAATCACAAGTCCCCCATTAGGCACCCCATTAGGTGGAACACCACCTCTAGGCTAGCCTAAGTGGTAAATGCCACCTGAGGAACTGGAAACACAGAAACACCACATATCACTGATGCTCCAGCCAAGTGAAACTGAGTATTGAATAGTGAATATTATGAATTCATTTAATCGTGATTTACACATATAATGTTATGTACCAAGGTGTTACCTCTAACACTCATTATTAAAACAAGTTTGCATTTTGCAATCAATGATGTCTTAGAATCCATGGTATACATACTGTACATACACTCACCTAAAGGATTATTAGGAACACCATACTAATACGGTGTTTGACCCCCTGTCGCCTTCAGAACTGCCTTAATTCTACGTGGCATTGATTCAACAAGGTGCTGAAAGCATTCTTTAGAAATGTTGGCCCATATTGATAGGATAGCATCTTGCAGTTGATGGAGATTTGTGGGATGCACATCCAGGGCACCAAGCTCCCGTTCCACCACATCCCAAAGATGCCCTATTGGGTTGAGATCTGGTGACTGTGGGGGCCATTTTAGTACAATGAACTCATTGTCATGTTCAAGAAACCAATTTGAAATGATTCGAGCTTTGTGACATGGTGCATTATCCTGCTGGAGGTAGCCATCAGAGGATGGGTACATGGTGGTCATGAAGGGATGGACATGGTCAGAAACAATGCTCAGGTAGCCCGTGGCATTTAAACGATGCCCAATTGGCAATAAGGGGCCTAAAGTGTGCCAAGAAAACATCCCCCACACCATTACACCACCACCACCAGCCTGCACAGTGGTAACAAGGCATGATGGATCCATGTTCTCATTCTGTTTACGCCAAATTCTGACTCTACCATTTGAATGTCTCAACAGAAATCGAGACTCATCAGACCAGGCAACATTTTTCCAGTCTTCAACTGTCCAATTTTGGTGAGCTCGTGCAAATTGTAGACTCTTTTTCCTATTTGTAGTGGAGATGAGTGGTACCCGGTGGGGTCTTCTGCTGTTGTAGCCCATCCGCCTCAAGGTTGTGCGTGTTGTGACTTCACAAATGCTTTGCTGCATACCTCGGTTGTTGCTCTTCTATCAGCTTGAATCAGTCGGCCCACTCTCCTCTGACCTCTAGCATTAACAAGGCATTTTCGCCCACAGGACTGCCGCATACTGGATGTTTTTCCCTTTTCACACCATTCTTTGTAAACCCGAGAAATGGTTGTGCGTGAAAATCCCAGTAATTGAGCAGATTGTGAAATACTCAGACCGGCCCGTCTGGCACCAACAACCATGCCACGCTCAAAATTGCTTAAATCACCTTTCTTTCCCATTCTGACATTCAGTTTGGAGTTCAGGAGATTGTCTTGACCAGGACCACACCCCTAAATGCATTGAAGCAACTGCCATGTGATTGGTTGATTAGATAATTGTATTAATGAGAAATTGAACAGGTGTTCCTAATAGTCCTTTAGGTGAGTGTATAATGGACAGTAAGTTGTTTATAGATTTTTTCTTCCATTGCCCTAAAGAGAAAGAGAAGTTGAAATGCATTTCTTAGTATGCACAGTAACTAATAACCTGCAGTGTTACCTCATGAAGCATGACAAGCACATCCTGTGGGAACGCAATTAGAAACCGTGTTCACAAAGCAGCACATTCTCCCACGACACATCTCAGGCCTCACATACTTTACATCACTACAGAACATGCAAAGATGGTGAAAGCAAACTTTGAAAAACAGTGCAGAAGGTTAACCTAGAAACACAGCAAAAATGAAAAACACACAAAAAAAGGGGACGGGAAGCAAAAGACCACTGTTCTGAATCTCAGCAGAAAGTTTTACAATTTAAACACAATTTCAGACATGGAAATAAATTCTATTTGTCCTTAAACAGCTGAATGGCCAAACATCACAAAACAGCTGCGCTGCCATTTTTTGTAAAGAAAGCTGTTTCTATTGAGTAAAACTTTGTCTAGTATATTACAATACATGTGTAGAAGTGTTGCATTTTAAAATCTGCAAAAAAGAATTAAGCCTGTTTTGAGTGAATAATTTAAACATAATACATGAGCACTAATACTATGGTGACATAACACATGTCCAAATAGGTGTTTATGAAGATATATATAATTTTAGTTCAGTGCTCCGGTCTGCAAAAATGAAAAGCCATTGTTCCCTGTATGTTACTGCCAGCTAGTTTGAAGATTTGGGCTCTGCTCGGTGCTGATAGCTGTTGTTAGTAGTTAGCAGAGGTGCGCACTGATCTGCACTATCTGGTACTGATGCACCGTGACACCGTCACATAATGTACTGCATGTAGAAAAGCCTGCTCGAGAAGACCACGTGTGACCTTTGTGTCAGCCAAGTGCGCTGTACTCATGCAGTGAATAATCTGCAAAATCCAATATGAAGAATATGCTCTAATTATTCACTCTCTCCATTTTTTTTTTTAATTAAAATGACAGTTTTTCCAACATAAACATGATAGTTAATCTGTGGTAAGGACAAAAGAGAAACATTACACATACTGCACGTTGGAATCTGTGATCTTATTTCTCCAATAATAGCATTAACCTACAAGTTTAAAGAGCCTGGTCTTAGCCAGCCATCTGTGGGGTCACACAAATTAGAGTGCTAGCAGGAAAAGGGGGGTAGGGGGTGGGCATTAACTTTCAGCTGCCAACAAAACTTAAATTTCTAATCTTAACAACCGTTTAAATAAGAGACAAAATTCAAATTCCTGACACAACTGGCCAGTTAGTGCACCGGGTCAACTTATCACAGTCATCCTGTACATTGCACTTACCTTCTTGAATAGGACATCCCACAAAGACCCATTTAGGCACAGCCCTAGGACTGTTAATAATAATAATAATAATGATACATTTTATTTTAAAGCACCTTTTAAGGAACCCAAGGACACTTTACTACAATATTCACACAATCAAACAGTCCAATATGCAAACATGTTTAATGAGAACAACAAAAGGCAATATTACAAAGATAGGTTTTAAGTTTAGATTTAAAAACAGAAACTGAAATGGGTAACCACTCTTGCCGCTGAATTTTGTACATGTATTGTAACTTGTTTAGTCTCCGAACAGGGATACCAAACAACACTGTGTCGCAATAGTCAAACAGAGAGGGGACAAAAGCATGAACAAGCGTCTTTAACAGAAAGCAATGAGGGCAGCCTTGAAATTTAAATAAGGTGGAAAAAGGCAACAGTGGTATTATTATTAATACGTGGATCAAAGGGGAATGAAGGATCAAGAAGAGCATCAAAATTTTTAATCTTTGCAGATAAGGATGTAATAAAGCCTGGTAGTTTTACTGACAAATTGTCTGTTTTCTTTAAAGTGCCTGGAGATGCAATAATTAAAGCCTCAGTTTCATTACTGTTGAGTGTGACAAAGTTTACAGACAACCAATGCAGGAGGAGGTAATGTTTGCATAAGCGCCATGTGTAAATAAACCTGTTTATCATCAGCCTAACAATCAAATTGTAGACTGTGCTATCTAATAATGGCACAGAGAGGAAGCATAGAAATGATAAAAAGCAGAGGGCCAAGAACTGATCCCTGATGGACCCCCTGGAACAAACTAGATGGGTCAGACCTAAACTTAACAACTGCTGTCAGTCCTTATGGTACAATTTAAACCATGCAAGAGCATTTCCAACCATATTTAACTCAATCTCAGGTCTAAACAAAAGACTGTCATGATGTACCGTATTAAATTCAGCAGTAAGGTCTAAAAAGGTCTGCTGCCTTCAGAGCTGGAGACAAGGCCACCCTCAGGGTGACCAGAGCCAACCTGTCTCGTGCTATAAGGAGAGCTAAGTGGGCATATGCGCAGAAGATCAACAAACAATTCAGCAGCACCAGAGACACATGTCGTATGTGGCAGGGCGTTCAGGCAATTACAAACTACAAGCCCAACCCACACAGCAGCGATGGTGATGCCTCCCTTCCGGATGAGCTGAACAACTTCTTTGTACGGTTTGAGGCACAGAACAAAGAGCCTGCGAGAAAAGCAGCACCTCCCTCCACTGACCAGGTACTCTGTCTCTCCATTACTGATGTGAAGAGGACTCTATCCATAGTCAATTCATGCAAGGCTACAGGACCTGACAACATACCTGGTTGTGTGCTCAAAGAATTTGCCAGTCAACTGGCTGGTGTCCTCACAGACATCTTCAACACATCTCTGAGCCATTCGTCAGTCCCAGCATGCTTCAAGTCGACCACCATCATACCAGTGTGGAAGAAGTCATCAGTGACATGCTTGAATGACTGCCAACCAGTTGTACTCACGCCAATCATAATGAAGTGCTTCGAAAGGTTAGTCATGTCACACATAAAGACTAATCTCCCTGCCTCCCTTGACCCTCTTCAGTTTGCATACCGCTCAAACAGTTCAACTGAGGATGCTATATACTCTATCCTTCACCTCTCCCTGACACATCTGGATAAAAAAGACACATATGTCAGGATGCTGTTTATAGACTAGCTCTGCTTTGTAAAGCTGGTTGTAAAACTGAGCAGGTTGGGCCTAAACACCACCCTCTGCAATTGCATTCTGGACATCTTGACAGAGAGGCCCCAGTCAGTTCAGATGGGCTGCAATACTTCCAGCAGCATCACATTGAGCACTGGAGCGCCACAGAGCTGCGTGCTTAGTCCACTGCTGTTCACCCTGCTGACTTACGACTGCACAGCCACACACAACACCAACCACATCATCAAGTTTGCCGATGACTCGACGGTGCTGGGACTGATAAGCAGGGATAATGAAACAGCATACAGAGATGAGGTGGAATGGCTGTCTGCATGGTGTGAAGAGAACAATCTATCTCTCAATGTTGACAAGATAAAAGAGATAATCGTAGACTTCAGAAAATTACATCCTGCTCACATCCCACTCAGCATCAACGGTTTAGATGTGGTAACTGTTAGGAGTACCAAGTTCCTCGGGGTGCACATAACTGAGGAACTTATGTGGACGTGTAACACCTCATCACTAATCAAGAAAGCCCAGCAGTCTTCCCCCTTCCATCCTCACCATGTTCTACAGAGGCACCACTGAGAGTGTTCTGACCAGCTGCATCACTGTCTTGTATGGCAAGTGCAACATATCGGACCGCAAGCGCCTGCAAAGGATAATGAAGACAGCAGAGAACATTATTGGGGTGCCTCTCTTTTCACTACAGGACATATTTTACAAACGCAGTGTCCGCAAGGCCTGCAGCATTGTGAAGGACCCTTTACACCCCTCACATGGACTTTTCATACTACTGCCATCCAAGAGAAGATACTGCAGCTTCAGAGCCAGATCTGCCAGGCTGCAGGAGAGTTTTTACCCCCAAGCTGTCAGACTCCTTAACACCATGCTGCCCCCGGGATCTTCCACACTACCTCAACCACCTCTAAAAACAGAACTTTTATACATGAAAACCACAGTCCTGCAAAGATGAGTGTGAATGTAGAATAGAACTGATAATCTCATACTGACCTTTAAGTATTTTGACACTCTTGATATCCTTCTGCTGTGAAACATTCTGATCTGTCATTGTTTACACATGTCTTAAACATCTGTTATCATACACTGATAATTTCTGTATTATCTATATCTATTATTATTATTTATTTATTATATTGCATATCTTACACATCAATATTGCTGCTACTTCTTTATCCTATCTTTGCACAATGTCTTGTCTTGTTTGTGGTTTAATTTTTAATTTTTTAATTTTTAAATGTATTTTTAATTTATTATTTGCACATCATGTTGTTACACTGTGGACCCTGAGCTTTGTAATTTCGTCTATCTGTATACTTGTATATGGTTGAGGTGACAATAAAGTTCACTTTGACTTTGAAAGGTCATTAGTGTTAAAGACCATGATCTGCTGTGATTAGGGGCTCACTGGTCACCCTGACAGGCTCTAAAACCAGACTGAAATTCCTCAAACAGGTCATGAGAGGCACAATGGACTTTCAAATGGCCTGCAATGGCACATTCTAGGATTTTACTAAGAAAAGGAAGATTTGAAATAGGGTGATAGTTTTTAAAATCCTCAGGGTCAGGTCCAGGTTTTTTGAGGACATAAAAGTATAAGTAGAGAAGAAAAAGCAGCTTTAACCAAAGAAGGCATGAGGTCTAGAATACTGGTAGTGGGGCCTGGCAGTCACGACAAGCTTATGGACTGCAGGATCATCCAAGTACGGGAAACTAGACAATCAGCTTCCAGTTAAGACAGAAGATGGACACAGCTTTGACTGATCAAGTGCATCCAGACTAGTTGAAAAGTATATTGTCGTAACTGTAGCTGCGTTTATCCAAAAATTACCAAATTTCTGCAGCTTTTAGTTTGCTTCAAAGGATGATTCAAGCACCAGTGTGACACCTGTTCAAATAATTCCACTGAAATTTTACTAAAATTTCAAAGCAATACAATTCACACAAAAATAGAGAAAAAACTGATATTAAAGAAATGTTCTATTTAAGGCTTATATACTGTATCTTGTTTCATTTCTCTAAGTTTGGTCATACAGTCACACTTGTGGCAATGCTAAGCACGTAGGTATGTTAAACATGGTCAGAAAACTGTATGCCATCTCTGATTTGCAACAAATCTAATAGTTTATGCCAGCAGTAAGACTATTTCCTCATTGGCTTAATTAACACTCAGTCCTACAACACCTAAGAAAGTTCTATCTCATGTTAACTTGCAGGGGTAAAAGGCTATGCTATATTCTAGGTACTGTGGAGCCGACCCGGACACAGACAGGCGGACATGTTGTTCTTATTTACAAATATGGTCACTAAGACCCAGTCCAAAATACAGTAGTGCACAAACCCCAATAGTCACAGTCCTGGCCACACAATGCTCTCTCTTCTCGGGCCGCCTCCACACTCTCTTCTGCCTCGTCCTGCTTCCACCCGACTCCAGCCTCGAATGAAGGGAGACGGCCCCTTTTATCCTCTCCCAGACGAGCTCCAGGTGGCTCCCGGCATTCCCTCGTTGGCCACGCCCCAGTGTTCTCCCGGCAGCTCTCTGGATGCCCTTCTAAATCTTCCCCCCAGCACTTCCTGGTGTGGTGGAAGTACTGAGGGAAACAGGTCCCCAAGGCATTGGGGCACCTCCTGGTGGTGACCACGGGCCCCTGCAGGGTGGGGCTTCCATGCCCTCAACCCGTGGCCACCAAAGCAACCAGGAAGGCGGCCCCCACGTGACTCCAGATGGGCACACGCCCACTTCCGGTCCTCGAAGGCGTCCCGGCCGGGTCGTCGCCCCTGGCATCCGCGACAGTACCTATAAGAAACTGAAATTCTATTATTGAAATTAAGCAAACATGATGAATTTAACATCAAATATTAGCTTTCTAAGATTGTCTGTTAAAATAATGATGAACTAAGGTAGCAGGCGATACAGAAATACCAGCTGGAGGAGGTCACTGCTTCAGTGTACTTACGAGGACAGTGGCGCTGATATTTTACGTGTTCCTAAAGGTGATATTAAGAAGGTTCTCAAAAGCCTGCTGTTGCCACGTCTTCACAAGTCTAGAGACTGTCCAAAAGCAGGTACGAATTTGATCACAAAACCAATGCAGCTATTTTACTACCACTCATGTGGCAAACTGAGATGTACCCGCAGTCAGTACAGTCATTGCCAGTTTAACTCCCAAACTCTCCTAAACTGCCACATTTTAAGACCAAGGAAAATAAAATCTGGCAACATCTTAAGTAGCAGAGTGAAGCTCCCTCCTTCACGTTCAATAAAAGTCTGCATTCTGTAGGCAGGACGTGGGTCTGTCGCCTCACTGACGCTACATGATATATTTGTGGCTCCCTTCAGAGATTACTTTGATCAAGTTTTTGAATCTCAGTGATACAAGGATATCTGAAACAGCCCCCTTCTCTCCCCTGCCCAGTCAGTGTGAAAATTACTTTTCCATGCTTAACTGAATACTCATAAGTGCTTTCTGTTATGCAGCCTTAAGATAAAAACCTTATTTACATTTTTGCAGCATGGTGGCCACAAGTTATTTATCACCATCACATATCTAACTACAAGTTCAGCTAATGAATTCAGCAAAAGAAATGCTTCAAAAATAAACTACAATGCTGTGCTCTCCTTCCCTGAAAAAGGCAAATGTCTCCAAAGAACCATCCAGTGAAGTAAAATGGAAAATTAGCAAATTCCGGTATGCTAGTATTATCTCCTGTGCGGTTTAATGTTTAATTCTACAGGGTAGACAATGGGAGAGATGCTCAATAAATTATTATGGAAGAATGTTTAAAATACACATTTAAAAATGCATCATATTTCAAACTAAAGACACTGCTCATTAATGCAGACCCATTCCTTGCTTATTTCTGGCATAGCAAATCACCACAAAAAGTAAACTCAGGAAGTGTTCTAACCCTTCACTTTTTCACACCTTTTTTAAAGCTATAGCCTTGTGCTCAAATCATTTTAAAGGTATATTTTCCAATCATCAAGCAAAATGAAATACCCCAGAATAACAAACCAAAAACAGGATTTTAGAAATGCTTGCAAGTATTCAGACCGTTTACTCGGTGTTTAGTTTAAGTCCCAGCAGCATCAATTACAGCCTGGACTCTCTTTGAGTATGACCTGCCAAGCTTCACAAACTGGAATTGAGTATTTTTTTTTTGCCATTCTTCTCTGCAGATCCTCTCAAGTTCTGTAAGGCTGGATGGGGACTGTCAGTGGACAGCTGCTGTCTTTCATGTCTCTCCAGTGATGTTGGATTGGGTTCAAGTCCTGGCTCAGACTGGGCAACTCATGGACAGACCTAGAGTTTTCCCCACACCTCTGTTGTGCTGTCTTTGCTTTGTGCTTGGAGTCCTTATCCCATGGAAGGTGAACCTTCAGCCCAGCCTGAGGTCCACAGCACTCTGGAGCACATTTTATTAAGGATATCTTTGTACTTTGCTTTCCCTCAAGCCTGTCTAGTCTCTCAGTCTCTGCCACTAAAAACCCAGCCCTGGAGCACCATGCTGCCACCCCCGTGCTTCACTGTTGGAATGGGATTCCAGGCGTGATGAGCAGTGTCTGGTTTCCTGTAGACATGATGCTAATCTTGGTTTCATCAGACCAGAGAATTTTATTTGTGTGTCAGATCGGTGAAGTACCCTTCTGGAAGTTTTTCCAATCTCCACATAGGTTAGGTTCTACTGGCCTCTGCCAGATTGACCATTGGGTTCTAAAATCCTGTTTTTGCTTTGTCATTTTAGGGAATCGTGTGTTGCTTGATGTGGGGAAAAATTCATTTACATGATTTAAGCATAAGGCTGCAAAAGAGCAAAATGTGAAAGTGAAGGAGTTTGAAAACTTTCTGAATCCACTGTATATTTACAACAGTCCAAACAGTGACATACAGCGTATGGACTCCATCCAAAACTGGGGGTCAAATGTGACTGCACTATATATCAAATGTATTTTTTATTTAATTTGGAAGTTCTCAATTGATATACCAATAAATTGGCACTTTATGGCCCCGTTACTGCCATGACCTCAAGCCATTTTACTTAAACTAATTAAAAAAAGAAATATCTAGCCATTTCAAAAGTAAATAAAATGTGGTAAGCAGCTTTTATAGCAAAAAAGAGTACTGAAATAAGCAGTTGTGCTTAATAATGTAAATCTACATCTATTTACAAGCATGTATTTTTATCCCTGACATTGCAACATGTTATCAGAAGTATGCTGTTTTTGTTTAACTTTTATATTTTGTTTCCTATAGATTCCATGGTTAGTCATGGAGCTGCAAATTAAAAGCTATGTATCGTAAAATTATTCTATGAAATGAACCGCGCAGCATCGCGCTACCGTCATCTGTCAGAGAGCATAGTGGCTCGATTGTTTATGCTGCCTCCGACTGCTGCTTCGCCTCCTACCAAAGAAACACAACCCTTTCAACACTAGCAACACTTACTACATTTCTCACCAGGTACCATGCAGTCAGTAAAGACTTCCAGGAAAATTCAGTATTTTATATCCACACAAATACAGTGCATGTTATTTGTTATCATATTTTTATGTAACAGCCACAATGCCAGAGATATTTCCAATATTTCACAGCTTTAAATAATGGAGAAGGCACTACAGTATTAAAGTTGTATTACAGTAAGGGACCAAAAAGAAAATTTACAAAAATCTTGCTGTATGTACAACAAGGATTTATTGCTCCAGAACTGTTTTTTAAGCTATGAAAATGACTAGGGCTACTAAAGGACAAAAGGGAATTCCTCACAGCAAGTCTCACAGCTTCCCAGGAATCTGCTCTGACTCTCAGAGCGTCCAATGTCTGAATCCGGTCTGCGTGCATGTTCTCCCTCCGTGTGCTTGCATGCTTTCTCTTTAAGACACGAGATTCTGCCCACATTCATGTATGTGAATTTCCCCTTGGGATTAATAAAGTATCTATTATATAGTGCCTTTCACATCTATCTATCTATCTATTATATAGTGCCTTTCACATCTATCTATCTATCTATTATATAGTGCCTTTCATATCTATCTATCTAT
>JANRMT010062838.1:18601797-18626616 GCA_026402145.1 Polypterus bichir lapradei | reverse complement strand
ATCTATCTATCTATCTATTATATAGTGCCTTTCATATCTGTCTATCTATCTATCTATTATATAGTGCCTTTCATATCTATCTATCTATCTATCTATTATATAGTGCCTTTCACATCTATCTATCTATCTATCTGTCTATCTATCTATTATATAGTGCCTTTCACATCTATCTATCTATCTGTCTATCTATCTATCTATCTATCTATCTATGTGTGTTATGCTAACTGGTCATTCTAAATTGGCCAGTGAGCCTGTTTGATAAAAGTGCACCAAACACCCAAATCTCTTCCATCTATAATGGAAAAAGCCAAATAGTTAATGCACTGATAAGGAATATGAGTAAAAGAAACACCACTGTTATTTGTATTTATTCCAAAATACAAATATTCCATTCTGCAAAAACATTTAGTGGGATTGTTTTTGGAACAATGAATACAGTGAACCCAGCAGATCCCCGTGACCCTGTTAGGATATAGTGGGTTGGATAATGGATGGATGGAATTATTTTTTTAAGTGAAAACATATACTTCGCAAAAAAACTTTTTTTGACTTTTGAATTAATTTTTTGTAATGTCTTTTTTGTATCATGTGAAAATATTAGCAGAAGAAACATTTCTTCATCAGCATTCTAAACAAATTGGACATCAGACTTTAGAACTTGATTTTTGTCAGCAACCCAGAATGACCTGAGCTTCTCAGCAACCAACTGCCTTTCTCTTTACTGCAAATACCCATCATACTGGTGAAGTTATTCAAAATTTCTTTAATAGCTCAATGCAAAAACAACTTCATTCAATAACTTTTTTTTTAATTGACTATTAAAAAAGGTGTATTTCTGTGTTAGAACTGTATGATAGATACATTTTACAAAATACCCACCTACTGTACCAAAAATAAAGTCACAATTTAAAAAAAAAACTATCAGGGCAAATGCAGCCCTCATTCCGAGCGCAGACCTAAAGAATCCAATTCGCGTTGTGTTCTCTAACTATCTCTTTTTCTTACTGCAGCATGACGTGAAGTTTTAATTAGCCACTCCTGTCATTAGTGATGCATGAGTCCAATAGGCATTTATTATTCTGTATGAGTTAATTATACCAATGAGGTTAGACAGAAAGGTCCCAAAAGAGGCCTGAGTGCTACTGAAAGGGGAAAGAAACTCTAAACGGATTGTATTAGAACACCCTTCCTGGAAGAGTCATCAATTATTGATTAATATTTATTCATTTAAAGATATACAGAGGCAGTCTTGTTAACTCAAGAAAGGAAGCAAAACAAGCTTATTAAAATACTATTCAGAGCATAAGAAACTATAATTTAACAATAGTAGCTGGCAAGTAAAATTCTTCATAAATAATAGAACTGCAACATTTTATGTGTTACTTCCTCATTCATTTTCCATATCGGCCAAATCGCATGTGGCGCTGCAAAAAGAGTTGACTTATAGTAAAGCAAAACTTTGGTGCAAGTCCTCAGAACTAATATCTCCACAAATATATAAAGGAGAAACATTTTTTCTACTATTCAGTAATTGATTCATATACATTTATATTTCTGCTCATTTTGATGACCACAAATTAACATGCTATAAACTTACCAAATAAAAACAAATGCTTCCAAGATGAATTCCAGAATTTATTAAATGAAGATATGAAAACAGCAAAACAGAGACATTTAAACACAATACTTAGTAACTCTTAACATCAAGTGCGCTCACACATCCTTGCTGATGAACTCACTTAAAATGAACAGCTGAATTATATACCTTTTTTATTTCCTTCTTAATTTTCGCCACTTTTTACTTCCTCTGCTATCTTAATGGCTTGCATGTTCGCTGTTATTTTTAAAAGTCATAAAAGACAACTGAATGAAGAATGACATCAAGGAAAGTAACCAACTCTAAAAATGAACGGCACAAATCGTCAAAGGACCAGCCTATAAAAGAAAGTCACAGAACAGATTTGAGGAAAACCAGGCTCGGCTGTTCATAGACATGACACATTCTAGATGGGTCTCTGCACTGGCAAAAAAGAGATCAAGGACACAAAACCAGGATAACCTTGTTGCTACGCTGGGTTCTGTGGTGCTAAGACTTTGGAGGGGGCCCATTTGTATTCTTTGACTTTATTTCAAAATCAGAACAAGAACAGGAAAAACTGCAAAAGTTTAAACTCACATTTACATAGCAGATTTAGCAGAAGACTTGACAATAGAAAGTGCTTGACCCAATATCAACCCACTCCACCCAAGGTGTATAGGTTCAGAAAAATTCAATTATTTCTTCTACAGAAACAGATTCCAGGATTCCTGGCAGGTGGTTTACAGCACATCCTTTGATGTCCTGAAACAGAGAAGTCTGACAAGGTGAACCTTCCATGTGAGTATAATCAAACAAGACAGGTCAAAATAGCGTCTCTTCAAAGTTTCATCTATTGTATGAGCCTGGAGGTCTGTCACGTTCTTTCCAATCGTAACTTTGAACAGAGTTATACTTTCTAAAGCAAACCCGTCAAACTCAGACTCTGGAGGGCCAGACTGGGTGCAAGTTTTTGCTCAAACAACATTGTTAATTAATAGCCAATTAATGCTCCTAACATAACCGAGGTCTTTTGCCTTTATTTTAATTAACTTACTTTTGTAATTCTCAGACCCCTTAACTATGTATTCTTTCTTTAACCAGCTGCTAAACAATAATGAGATGCAAAGCAGGCCAACAGATAACCAGCTAAATCATAACATATTTTCATATTTAGTGTAACACCGTCCTCTCCATCTAAAACCACGTGAATGTTTAGTAACAGAAATGTACCTCATATGTATTTTTTTCTCTAATAATTGCTTTAGATCACTGATGTGTGATATAGATTAAGCTGGGAGTGGATTAACATTTGCACTGTCCTAGCATTCGTCTCTACTGTTTTGATTTTTTTTTTATTTCCTAATGTTGTTTTACCCTTTGTGCTCATTAGCCCTAAAGTTAACACTGGGGCTCAATGCCTTATAAGTATTACACAGTTCTTTTTCTTTTGTAGTTTATTATTTATATGCTTAATTATCCACTGTATTTCTATTCAATTTTGGAATGAACTTACTAAACAACTAATGCTCTTCACCGTTTTTCATACATAACATTTTATTCCAATTTTATCTCTTGTATACTGTGCCTCATTTGCTCAATTTTTTCCTTACTACAATTACATTAAAGAAGTTTTAATTCCTGTATACAAACTTTGATAAACACAAAACGTATAATATTAGAATCACCCGATCCTAATGATTCAATTGCACCAACCCTCCCAAATTCCATCCTCCTGATTACTACAGAATAAATAAATTTAGACAGGGGTTATAATATACTGAATTTAAAAAAAAAAAAACAGGTACATATATGAATTTCTGTTCATATGCTTAGGGGCTCTCCCAGTTAAGATGTATTTGGGTAGTAAAAGTCTGAAAGCCCGGTTACCATAACATTCCCCTGTAATCCTATTTTATTAATATTTTAAAAAGTTACATATTGACATAGCTATCTGCTTCGGGGATGTATAACACAGTTCTAGTTTCAAGCCACTGTCCTTGTTGATGTTTAGACAAATTCACATAGCATCATTAAAATGTGGCTCATCTTTTACTTATAGCTGTGTTCATGGACACCCCTGAGTCTTTTCTAAATGCTGTATCCATTTATATTTATCCTCATTTCTAGGACTTAGCCAAGTTTCTGTGGCTTTTATATCATCATATTTATGAGCAGCTGCATACTTCTCTTATTCATCTGTTTTATCATGAATACTTCTAGAGTTAAGGCAAGTAATTGTTAGTATATTGATAATTTGATTTTGGTGCATTACCAGTCAGATAGTAATTTCAGTTATTTTATTTATTATCATTAGTATTACAGTCAGCAACTATTCTAAGATTAAACCTTCCAAAACCATCAGTGCCCTTTCTATTTAAATATGACCTGTCACATCTGTTCTCACAAGGCCCCAATTTCCCAAAAACCTATACCAAACTATCCTATAATAAGCATTGAACCATTTCTTACAGTTTCTATTTATAATTTTCATGTGTACATAGTGTAATGACATGTTTACGTGCATAGGTCTCCCCAGAACTGTGACAATAGCATTAACAGTAACAAACTATACACACACACACCAAAAAAGTACACAGAGAATGTACAACTAGGTCACTTATTTCATCGCACCTTCAACTTAAGTGTGATTTTGACCCACCTGTCTCTACTCTGGAGTGGAGTCTCCTCCACATCACTTTCAGTGTGCACATGATCTCTCGAAAGGTCAACTGGTAAAGATCCTTCAGTTCTCGATTATAGTGCAGGTTAGCTAAATGCTCCTCAAGTTCAGCAACCTTGTAGTCAAGCTTGGCACTGATTCCCTTTCTAGCTAAAACTCTCACCAGCTTGAGTACAATATACAGTAACTGGTTTCTATTGTATTCTATTGCTGCATCCTGCACATGCTGTGAAGTAAATACAAGTCCCTTCAGATGTTCCTACACACATTCCATGTTCAATGTTTCTACTGGGGAGGTGGAAAATAGCAAAAAGAAAAAAGTGCTGCAAAATATACTCCAGACCTAGTGGCATCCAATACAAAATTTTAGGACCAAATGCTGTAAAAAAAATTAAACTTGTACACAGTGTAACAAGAGAAAAGAGACAACGACGCTCATAAAGGTTCATGGAGCTTCCCTTTATAATGTGAGCTGGTCCGAGGCTGATTCAGACTGATTACAATCAAATGAGGCACAATTGGAAAATGAAGGCAGGAAATGACGGAACTTTATACAGAATTGTCAGGAAGTGACGTACAGAGGAAATTATAATGGAGACGGAGATGACATTGGAACCAGAAGCCAGAAGTGACCTCATCAGGTTGGGACGGAAGGTAAACAATCATTGTGGAAGTGAGACAATCTTATGGAGTGTGGAATATGGCCCGGACACAGACAGACGGACATCGTTGGCTCCACCACACACTGTTTATTTACAATACTATTTACAGTTTTTACGTGCACTCACAAACCCCAGTGCCTCCAGCACCGATTCCCCAAAGTCCAGGCCACACAGTTCCACTGCCTTTCTCCTGGCCGCCTCCAGTCCTCTCTCCAGCTCCGTCCTCTTCCACCCGACTTCCGCTTTCGACTGAAGGGAGGCGGCCCCTTAAATAGGAACCCGGATGGGCTCCAGCTGCTTCCCGGCACTCCTCCGCAGACACGCCCCAGTGTGGCGGAAGTGCCGGCTGTGTACCCGGAAGCCGTCCGGGTGTCCCCAGTCGTCTTCCCCCCAGCACTTCCTGGTGTGGCGGAAGTGCTGGGCTCCAGACTTCTACAGGCACCGGGGCACCGCCTGGCGGTGGCCACGGGTCCCTACAGGGCTGGGCTTCCAAGCCCTTTACCCGTGGCCCCCAACATAACCAGGGCGGTCACCCCCTCGCGGTCTGGAGGAGGTACAAGCCCTCCTACGGTCCTCCTGGGCGTCAGGAGATATTCTTCTGGAGGTTTCGAAAGATATGGACTTTATTCATCCATTTTTCTGCTGGATAAGAGAGGTTAGTGCTCCATTCCAAGCCCACCTTTCTTGTTCTATTGTGCTTCATTGAGCTTGTCAGCTGCCCCCTAATCCCGCGTGTGTGACAACAAATAAAAACAAGTACATATACAAACTTTCCTGAACCATCAAAAACGGATGCAGTTTGCATGCATCACATGCTATATTGGTGATTGTACATGATCTACTAAAGATTACTTGACAGACTGGATAAAAAGCTGGCATGTGTCGCAACATTACTTGGTAGACGGTTGGGTGCAGAAAGAAATTTAAGAGGAGGCCAAATGAGTCAAGTGTAAGAGCTAAGTTTGTTTAAATGTTCACTGTGAGAAGTAAGGTTTCAGACGCATCTGGTTTACTGATACCATAAGATGGAACTGATAAAGAATGTCTGGCCACAATCAATGTATGAAGTCTGAGGTTGGATGAGAGTGTCAACTGATGTATATGGCAACATGATGATGGAATTCTTAAGAATTGGCAGAAACAATCTACAAGCAAGGAAATACAATGCCAGAAAAGCAGCTTCAAAAACTCAAGAGGCCCAGAGACAGGAGCTATATCATCAAGAAAATGATTAAGCGTAGAATTACAAAGCAGATGGCAAAAGACAGACATGTACTAAATGAGACTAGTTAGAAAAATGCCAAAGGAAACAGAGTGATTGACAGTAATTGAACACAGAACATCTGGAAAAATACCCAGAGGCCAAGGTGAATGAGGTGGAGAAGAAATGGGTATTTGGTGTTATTTAAGAGAACAAGCAAGGGCATAGCTTTAGTTTCTTCAAACCAACTAAAATAGAGTAATAAACATAAATCGATGGGCTTGGCAAAAGAAACAGTGACTAGTCACCAATTACTTCTAAAAATTAGCCATTAGCCATCACCACTTTCTTAACAGTTGGTATTTTGACAAATGACTGTCCCTAAAGAAAGTCAGAAACACGACATGTAGTTTTTGGGTTGTTTTTACATACATACATCTCCCAAAACTCTGAAAAGAGTATTTTAAGGATTCAAGGCAACACTTGGGAAATGTTCTAGAAAATGTTTAACTAAAGATTGTGTGTGTGTGTGCGCACTATTGTTAATATTTTATTGCCATCCTTCCCTATATATTATGAGAAACGTGCATCTCTTTTCTGCATTTAACAAAAGTATATTACACTAATGTTTAATGTATTTTACTAATCAATTGATTAACCACACTGTTTCTTCTAGATGTTTTCTGCAAAGACTCAGCAGAATAGAAGAAAGAGAGAAAAAAGAAATGACTCTCCTTTAGTACATTGGGTTGTGAACACTTTTTACTTCTTTTTGACTTTACCCAACTAGACTTCAGGGGGTTATGTTTGAACAGATGTATTTATATTTTTAGTATTCTGAAAAAACAAACCGTATAAGAAAATTTACTTTTTGTCTTGGTGATAAAGCAAATTTCATGGCAGGTCACATCAGGCTAATTTATACATCCTTGTGAAAAACACACTTACTATACAAGTCATAAACATCTTATTTGTAGTCACAAAACACACAAAATGGCCACAGTCAATACCGATTATGACAAACACATGCAAATCGCACAGAGGATGTCAGAAAACACAGAGGATACACTTCTTAAAATAATTAGACACCATTCTTTACAAATTCTCCACCACTCTCTTCCATTCTAAAAATCCTGGATAGAAAGCTGGTTTGGATTGTCCTCAAAAAAATTTTAGACTTCCATGTTTGCACTTTTTGTCTTGTTTTCAGGATTGAAAATTCTATTAAGTTAAAGTTATTTTGCAAAGGTTTTAACTGAAGGCTGCACACTAAAGCTGACAAAACAATTAAGCATTCCAACACATAATCTGGTGATGATTATTACAACCATGAAACTAAGCAAAAAACATTTTAGAGATATAAGAACAAAAAGTGACTATTAAATTCAAATTTAAATATTAAGATTCTTAAGAACAGTCACAGTGAGCAAACATTATAGGCCTGAACAAGGCAAATGCAACAGAGTGAAATCTTGGAACAAGCAGAAGGTTAAATTCACAGAATCACTTTTTTCCCCAAAAAGGGTTTATAAAGGGTGTTTAGCAAACAAAGAACGTTGAAGGCAAAAACCAGCTGATGAGAATTTGCATTTGAACAGAAGCCTAAGTCTCATCACTTGCAAGTTTTTTTTGTTTTTTTTTAAATTACCTTTTTAAGCCTGTAGAGATTCTTCAGTACGATGCTAAATTATTTATCATATGTCCCATTTTTTCAAATCTGGATATGTTTAAGACATAGACTTTTTCTTTGATTTTCTTGATGCTGCATGCAGTGGTAAGAAACATATATAAAATACAATACAGTTTATTTTTGTATAGCCCAAAATCACACAGGAAGTGCCGCAATGGGCTTTAACAGGCCCTGCCTCTTGACAACCCCCCAGCCTTGACTCTCTAAGAAGACAAGAAAAAACTCCCAAAAAAACACCTTGTAGGGAAAAAATGGAATAACCTTGGGAAAGGCAGTTCAAAGAGAGACCCCTTTCCAGGTAGGTTGGACGTGCAGTGGGTGTCAAAGAGAAGGTGTCAATATAATACAATACACAGAACAGAACAAATCCTCAATACAGTATAAAAATAAAAATTTTACAAGTACGGAGCAGAATTTAACAGTAGATGATATCACATAATATGCTTTGGATTTGTTTAGAGTCCTGGAGCCCTCATCCATCAAGCTGCCTCCCCCAATTGGCCATTCCACAGCTGAAATAGCGCTAATCTGATGAAAGGACCCACCTTTCCCACGATTCCTGTGATTCTCCATCAGGGATGACCTTAGGTAGGCAAAACAACTTGGCAGGTGGGCCGTGGCACCAAGTGCCACATTTGAGTACCGAGAAGAGAAACAGAATAGGTGAGGTGTTGTGAGATTTTGCATATAACTTGATAAATGTTTTGTATGTCTTTATTTATAATTTACGCAAAGCAATGTAATTTAGTGTTACTTTGGTGAGAGGTATTCGTGTTTGCAAATCCCCATTTACGGCTAATTTTACGACAGGATTTGGGGGATGTGTCTTAAACCAGTTTGGTGAGTGTTTCTCTGCTAAAGTCTTTCAACCCCCCTGCAAGGAAGCCAGGATGTTTAACATATAGCTTGGGGGGTTGCAGGTGTTAAGATGTTCTGTTTCACCCATTGGTTTGAGATATGGCTGTCTGGATTGGCTGTAGGGATTGGACAGAAAACCTATAAATTTGCTTGCTCAACCACATTCTCTCTCTCTAACCAACATATGATGAAGAAGCATCTCTCTTGCTAACCTGTGATGATGTAGAAGTATCCTTCTCTTGCTAACAACTGAAGAAGACCATCACACCATGAACTGAAGACAACACAATGAAGAGCACAGCTTCAGCCATTTTGAACAGATGTGGCTGAAAACTGAGCACCAATGATGCCTTAACTAGAGAGATTTTAAGTAACTACAAGTCTGTGTGCCACCTGAATTACACATCACCATTTTATCAGGTTGTATGTTTGCCAATATTCAAATGTACTTTGCATTTTGTTATTATTTATAAATATTATCAGTAATACATTATTTTATGTGTAACTTAACTCCTGCTTGTCTTTTTACTACATCTAATTGCCTGAGGTTATAGATATAAAAGGGAAGGTGGAGATAAGTTATATAAAATAATACCTTATAAACAGTGGTTAATCTGTGAGATTAGGCATTCTAAGGCTACATATTAATAATACAATACGGGTAAGTAGAGCAATATATATTACTCTACCAAGATAAAACAGTGAGGGTTAGTAACAAATAATAACTATCATATTACTCATGTTTTAGTGCTAATGCCTAACAACAAAGATGCAGTTTGTACAATTAATCAGCAGTTCTAGTCAGGATAGGCTAAACTGAAGTAGTGAGTCTTCAGCCGGGATTTGAAAGATGAGACCGAAGGGGCATCTCTTATTGTAGCAGGCAGACCATTCCACAGTTTAGGGGCCCTGTAACTAAAAGCTCGACCTCCCACTGTTATTTTATTAATCCTTGGAATCATAAGCAAACCAGCATCTTGCGATCTTAATGTGCGCTCAGGTTTGTAAGTCATGATAAGTTCAGACAAGTAAGCCGGACCTCAGCCATTTAATGCTTTATATAATAAAAGGAGGATTTTAAAATCTGCCCTAAACTTAACCTGGAGCCAGTGTAAGGATTTAAAAACTGGAGTTATGTATTCGTATTTTCTTGTTCTTGTAATAATTCTTGCAGCAGCATTTTGGATTAACTGGAGGCTGTATAGAGAACAGTTTGAACAGCCAGTGAACACCGCATTGCAGTAGTCAATCCTACTAGAAATAAATGCATGAATTAATTTCTCAGAATCCTGTTTATTTAGAAAGTGCCTTAATTTCCCAACATTTTTAAGATGGAAGAACCATGATTCGGACAACTTTGTAATATGTGCTTTAAATGACATGCTAGAATCAAAGATAACTCCTAGATTGCTGGCTGATTCAGTGAAATTAATGGGGATTCCAACGGAGTTAAATGATGACAGAATATTGTTGTGATCGGCGTCATTCCCTACAACAATTAACATCTCTGTTTTATCTATGTTGAAAGACAAGTAGTTCTCATCTCTCCACTCCTTTAATTCACTAACACAACTAATTAAAGACAACATCGGAGAAACTTCATTTGATCTAAATGAAAGGTATAACTGGGTGTCATCTGCAAATGAGTGAAAATTAACATGATGTCTCCTAATGAGAGATCCCAGTGGAAGCATGTAAAGTGAAAACAGTAAAGGTCCCAGTACTGAGCCCTGCGGGCCACCATATCTCACTTCTGTGTATAATGTTGGAGTACTGTCAGCACGTTTCTGTACGTACTGGAATCAATTTGATAAATAAGAACTAAAGCGAGCACAGTACCTGTGAGCCCAACATCATTTTCTACCCTGTGCAGTAAAACAGAATGGTCAATGGTGTCAAACGCTGCACTTAAGTCCAACAACATAATTACAGTGGAGTTTCCTTCATCAGAGGATATCAGAATGTTGTTTATGACCCGCGTTAGTGCCGTTTCTGTACTATGACCAGTGCGGAAACCAGACTGGAATTTCTCAAATAAATTGTAATGCGTAGGGTGTGACTAAAGCTGATTGGCGACTACTTTTTCTAGTATTTTAGAGAGAAACGGTAAATTTGAAATAGGCCTATAATTATTTAGTATGTGTGGGTCTAGGTCTGACTTTTTAAGTAATGGTTTAATGACTGACACTTTTAGTGCATCAGGTACTGTGCTATGCAATAATGAACTATTGATAATGATTAGAAAAGGCGCTGCAAGAACATCCGTTGCACTTTTTACTAGTTTTGTTGGCACTGGATCTAGGGAACAAGTAGTGGGCTTCATTTTAGAAATGAATGTTAAGACTTCCTGTTCAGTTACAGGATTACAATTACTAAAGTGCTGAATGCAATGTGAGACAGGGTCTGCTAAGCTAGTATTTTTTGTACTGTGATGCTGAGATCTGGGATCTTATATTTTTAATTTTCTCATTGAAGAAGTTCATAAGTCTGTACTGCTAATATCTGTTGGTATTTTGCACTGTAGATCTGAATTTCCATTTGTTAATTTAGCCATTGTTCTAAACAATACCCGAGGATTTTTATTATTGCTATCTATTATTGTAGAATAGTATTCTGAGCGAGCTTTAAACAGAGCTTTTTTACATTTTTTAGCAATCTCTGTACATGCAATTTGAAAGACATGTAGCTTTGTTGTTCTCCATCTGCGCTCCAGTTTTCAACACTCCAATTTAAGAGCTCAAGTGTTTTCATAAAACCAGAGAGAGTTTCTATGTGCTTTGATCACTTTTGTTTTAAGGGGAGCCACTGTGTCCAGAGCATCTCTCAAGGTCACATTATAATGTGATGCTAGCTGATCTAAATTGTTTTCCACGTTTACATTTGATGTTAACTGATCTAAATGGTTTTCCACAATTACACTCAACTTACTCAAGGTATCTATAAATTTTGAAGCAGAATTACAATCTAGATGTCGCACTGTCATTGTTTTAATCTGTGAGTGCATTGGCAAGGGCAGGACTAAATCAAATGTAATTAAGTAGTGATCGGAAAAAACTTCATTTAATGGAGTAATATTTAAATTTTGAATTTCAACTTTGTAAGTTATAATTAAATCTAATGTGTGGTTATGATTATGAGTTGGACCTTTGACATTCTGACAAAATCGTATTGAATTTAACAAATAAGTAAAACATTTGCTAAAAGTTTTGGTTTCCACATCAATGTGTACATTAAAATCCCCCATCAGTACTACGTGATCATAATTTATAGCCAAATCAGATAGAAGGTTGCTAAATTCAGTCATGAACAATGAATATGGCCCTGGTGGTCTGTAGACTAGCACTATCATTGTGTTGGAATCTGATTTATATTTAAAATGAATGCCTCGAAGGATGTAAAGTCGCCTAAATTTTTAGACGTGATTTGCATTTTGTTACAATGAATTATTCCAAGGCCTCCTCCTCGACCAGAATCTCTAGACTTATGAAGGAACGAGTATCCATCTGGTGACGCCTCAGCTAGGGGAACAGTGTCATATTTACTAAGCCAGGTTTCAGTGAGAAGACACAGATCAGATTTTGTACTTAATATAATATAATTTACCAAAACAACTTTACTGCCAAGAGACAGTACAGTACAGTAAATGCTCTGCAATGACCTGGTTTCCTTCATTAACATGTCATAAAATGTGATCTGATCTTCATCTAAGCCATCAGTATAGAGAAAAAAATGCACTTAAGCTAATAAAACACAAACAATTATAATCTTTCATGCCTTTATTGAACACACACATCAAACATTAACAGTCTGCTGTGGAAACAACAATTGAACCGTTGGATTTAATAACTGGCGGAACCTTCTTTGGTTGTAATAGCCTCAAAGAAGTGCTTCTGGTAGCTGCAGATCAGACCTGCATAACATTCAAGGAGGGTCTTCCTTACAGAACTGTTTCAGTACAGCCATATTTTTGGGATGTCTAATGTGAATATCTCTCTTGATGTCACTAACTGGACCAATCCAAAATACACAACACATTTTTCCAATAGCATGGTGAGGTGTCAAAGTAAACTTTTGAAAAGTTCAGGCATGTAGTGATGCTTGTTTGGGAAAGCAGCAGGTTCCCTTCATGGTGTCCTGCCATGGACAGCATGCCCGTTCAATGTGTTGCGCTTGGTAGACTCCTGAACAGAGATGATGACCTGTTCCAATGGTTCCTTCAAGCCTTTGGCTGTTACTTTAGGGTTAACTTACTGAACATTCTGTGTTGTGCTTTTCAAGTCATCTTGGCTGGGTGCCCACTTCTAATGAGAGCAGCCACAGTACTAAATCATCTCCATTTATGCACAGTGCATCTAACTGGGGACTAATGAATAGCTAAAGTCTTTTAAGTTATGGTACTTTGTAACCATTTCTAGCTTTATGGAAATCAGCTATTCTTGATTGTAGATCTTCTGAGATCTCATTATTCGAAGGGATGATACTTATCAGTAGATGCTTCTTGTGAGTAGCCAATTCAAAATGTTTCAGGTTTTTTTAATTGGTCACAGTTGCTCTATGCCACACCTCCAATGCCATTTCATTGATCAGACTTCAGATTTGCTAACTCCTGACTCCTATTAGCTTTTGTTGAAGTCATTAGCCTAGCTGTACACTGTGAATGTCTGAATGATACATTTACTATTTACAAAAACAATGTAACCATTTGTATATTATTAATTAAAACAGACTTGGTTTTAAGACACCATTATACATAAATATGGTTATTTCCAAAGGGCTCACATACTTTTTCTATCACTGTACATCCTGCTTTGTTAAACAAGAAACAACAGCAATCTTCCTATGGCCACTTCTTTTAGGCATGAACTTGTCTCCCTCTCACTGTCCCTGATGGAGCACCCCGGTGGTGGTGTCAGCATATTGGACTTAAACCTTGAAGTGCATAAAGGGGACTGGTCCACAAATAATATCCTGAATCCTAAACAAACAGCCCTGGCTTCTTGGCATAGGTAAACTCAGATTTTATACCACTGTCCCTCAAATCAACAAAACTCACTGTAGTAAGCTGCTATGGGCCTATCTAATCATTCTAATTCGCTCAGTTCCTCTTACTTACTATTCAAAATAACTATCTGTATAAACATTACCTTATGGACATTAAATAACCAAAACATTGTTTGTCTAACTATCTTTTTAATTTGTCAGCATGGAAATAATCTTTAGGTATTTTTACATTTGCAAAAATATTAATTCGCACTTTATTATTTACTATTAACAGGTTAAAACTGTGAATATTACTTTGTCTTGTATGCAAGAACATTAAAGCAATAAACTGTTTTCACTGCATTTTTGTTTAATCTCTGTTCAAGGTCTACTTTATCACTCAGGTTTCAGGACAAATAAGGATAAAATTACTTTTATTTCTTTTGTAAAATCTGCATTCTTTTTCAAACTGCTAAATGGAAAGCATAAGTGCCCAGGTTTACTATTCCACTGTTTGACAGAGTGGACAAATTTTTTTCATTGCCATAACTATAGTGGCAGGGATAAGTATTGAATGTCCTGTCTTAGAAAATGAAAATAATTATAAGCTTCAAAGAGTACAGAGCTGTTTTGAAACCCTTACCCACTCACTTTTATTTTTCAAATAATTTGTATAAAGGAAGAATCATACGTATAATGCATTGTATAATCTTTTACATAGCATACATGTTAACATTTCCTTAAAGGACAGGAATCTGAACAAACAGCTTTTGGCAAATGGCCTTACTGCCATTGTCTGTGTTTTTTATTTTAAAACATAAAGGAGTCTATTATATGTTAAGTGTTGGGCAGGTGACTTTAATGCATTTCTCAATGCCTCACACTTAATCTACTATAACAATATTTACCTGACTATGCTGTGATTGCATAGAAATCCCACTGATTTTCAGAGTAAAAGTTACTGAAATCAAAATGGTCTGTACAAATGCTTGCTCACAGCGACCAATAAGAACCGTGATGTTAAGCATATGTGTTGCACATATTTGGCACATTTAACAAACATTTTTGCAGTGTGTGTGTAATATTCTCATTGAAGATTTCAATAGCCTAAAAAATTCTTTTTTGCCCAGTAGCATACAAATCAGGGCACGAGGCTAGATTAGGATGATGTATTTGTTTATTATTTAGTGTCAGAGATTAATATCAAATTACTAGGGAAGTTGTCATCATAGTTTTCTCCAAAATACAAAGCCAAAAAAAAATCTTTCCTATATAACATCTAGAACTAAAAAGAAAACCAAAATATAAGGCCACAATGAAATTCCTAATGTACATCACGACATTTTAAATGTTTGGTTTTTATTTTCAAATGCAGCTAAAGTGCAGAGTTTCCCTCTCCTATCTTGTAAATGCAGTGGCTGTTAAGATCTTTGTAAAAGCAGTACGATTTAAACAAGACAGCTTTTGTTTAGTTTGCATAGCAAAAAAATCCCTTAAGGTCATCAGGTAGAGATAAGTCAATACGTATGTGGTTCACTGCACTAGGAGTGCTTTAAAGGCATCAAAATGAAAAACGGCAAAGTACACAGCAAACTACTTCAGAGGCAAGGAATCAGAGCTTAAAACTAAAATATACTAAACAGCTGGCAAAAATAAAAAACAAGCTTTCTAACACGAAGCCTTTCCTTTATTTGTAAACTAAGTTTGGATAAGAACAAGGACTAAGATGTTAGTCTTAAGTAAGATGCTATCACACATTTGTGTGGACACTCCAAAACCAATGCATCATTAACGTGTGATGTTCAAGTTGTAAGTTGTAAACAAATAAATACATTAAAAATAATAAAATAAGACAACTTGATAAATACTTGTAAATCACTGCACTTTGTGCGTGTGACAAAATTGACCCTACAAACCAATGAAGTTATGACACAAGATGGAAAATAATAATACGTGTAAAAAATTGACAATGAAATCAATAAAAGATGACAGAAAATGTTACAAATAATATTTAATTCCTTACAGTGATAAAGTTCCTGATAGGACAATATTGTAAGCTTTGTATTTACAAATAACATGGCACTATGAAGTCATAATTAGGCAGGCAGTCTACTATAAGCATTGCTGTAGGCCCACATCAACAAATAGCAGCACCAGGAATGGAAAATGCAAATAAACCAGCACAACTGTAAAAAGAAATTCCTCAGGCACATAAAATAATACAAGATGCCCAAATGGCATTGCATTTTGACTGTCCATCATTCTTCATATTGTTTAGGATTACCCGGATGTTCTGAATCTAAGTATTGCAACACAATAGTAAAGATACCCTTTTACCTTTTACTAGATACCCTGATTTATAGTTCTACACTACAGTTGTGCTTCAACTGTAGATTTTATTTTTGACTATTGTTATACACACACTGTTTTATTATTTTACTGTAGTACTCCATAAATTTATGCTGCTCCTCTAGATGGTTTTTGGTTTAAATCTGTCAGTTATACATTCAATGGCATATTGCGTGTATTATCTGTGTTAGCTTTTTTTCACTGCATTGTTCCATTTTTCTAATGGACGTAGTAGTGTAAATATGCTTGCCTTGTAAAGATAAAGCACCCCTAACAGTGCAGGATGTTCAAGGTGAAAGGCAAAATATTGCGTGACTGATCAAGAGGTCCTGATCATAACCTAACCAGTATATAAGATGTTGTATATGATCACCAATCATCAGGACAGAGGTGAAATAAGAAGACACAAGAAGCCAAGAATTCAATTGGGGCAGACAAAAAAGGATCAATTCAGAAATGAGGAGGTAAAGAAAAACTGGTATGTAACTCACTCTGCCTACCACAAAATTTGATAGGGACCTATGCATCACATGTATTACGGAGCAACAGTAACATCCATGATGAAAACTTTAATTTCAACTTTTAAGGTCACTCAGTGGCGATCTTAAAAATGAGTATTGTCTACAATGCTTGCAGTTCACAAATGCTTTTAAGAGACACAGACTTTCTTTACTTAATGCATAATCTAACCCCAATACACTTCAGGTCACTTATACTAAGCATTGGGATCAGATGATGAACAAAAATACATTTAAAAATTAAAACGCCAGAGGCAACAGTGTTATAGTTTACCAAAAGTCTGTAACATAAAATACGTATATGTCTTACTGAAAGTTTGAACATAACATCAAAGATACCTTTATAAATCGCAGTTTGTACTTTCTGTTTGGCCTCTTATTTATGGCTGATAACCAGAAGGCATGTTTCTTTCTATTTTACTTTTTCTGTGAAATACTTTAGAAGCAAACTGCTGACCTAAGTCAGATACTTCAGGAAGCCAGTAAAAAATGTAACTTGAAAATCTGTGAACTAAAAATCTCTTATTATTTATTTATGTATTTATTTTAAGACTGACTCTGTTACAAAGAATGAAATTAACTGCTTTGGAAAAGCAATCTACAACTATACAAACTTTGGTAAAGCTGCCAGAAAGTTGTAAATCAGTTATGTAGTCTATTAAAACATGCTTGCTTGGACACTAGGAAGTTGGAAATGGGTTCAGTAATCCACAAAGACAAATGTAAGGGATTCAGCACTTGAACAGGTTACTTGAGATACAAACTTTTACACATTTTTCTGCAGCTTTTCTACATAACATTCTACATGTTCTTACCATTGTGGTGTGAATTTTTATCAAGGTTCTCTATTTTTCCTGTGAGATGCCAAAACAAGTAAGTGAAGTTGATTAGTAACTCCAAATTAGTGCAGTAAGGTGAAGTGTGAATCAAGTGTTGGTGCCCAGACACAACACCAAAATAGCTTTCCTCTTGTGCCTAAATATGCTACAACAAGCCTTTGCTTCCTGCAATGTCAAAAACACTAACATCTTAAGTAGATTCGGCAAAGGGATTCATTTTTGTGTGTTCCAAAGAAATTTCCCATTGTTGGTGGTTGGGTTTATTCTGCAGCGGTGTGCTGATGACAAGTTTGTTTGTATCTGTGGAGTCCCAAGATTACACCACATATCATTTTTCAAGTGTCCTGCCCTCTGCTGAGCAGTAGGCTGCAGGCATTAAGATAGGCTGAAGTACTGTTCTTCAATGCATCCTTCACATTATTCTCTGAATACAGTGTGTTAATATATGTCGCTATGCAAATTATGCAGCTCTATATCTTGACCACCACCAAAACCCTACAATGCATTTCCATTTCATTCCGGTGCCTGAAGTTAGCCTTAAAACAGCAGACTAAAGTTGCCAATGACACCATTTAAAGTTGATCAAAAGATTGCACTCTAGCAAAAAATGTTAATAAATGAAAGGCTAAAACAAGGTCTAGTAATGAAAGGCAGAGAAGACCAAAACCAAATTAGCAAATATTGAATTCTGAACAAATCATTGGTAAAAGGGGCTTAGATAAACAACACAATGCTATAACTACAACTAAAGCACGCATAAGCATCAGAATGGAAAATGTCTAGCAACTGCCAGCAGGGTTAAGGTGCATAGTGAGAACTGGAACAGAGAGACAATACAAGAACTGTTAAAGTGGCCATTTTTTAAAAAGCTGTATTCTAAACACTGAAGGATCACCACACTTCTCAGCCTCCTTGGGAATGGCGATGCTAAGGTACTTGGAAAGAAGCTCTGCTCGACAGATGAACCTCAGAACTCGGACCAGCAATGTGGATTCTGTTCTGGCCATGGACCTGTGGCCCAACCATTTACCCTTGCACAGGCACTTGAGTGGTCATGGGAGTGTTTACATGTGGTTTGTAGATTTGGAAAGTTAACTGCAGTACTGTCTTTGCACATTTTTATATTAGAATCAATCAATATTAGACTTGAACTGCTTCTATTTCAATAAAAGCTGGTAAAATGAGGTCTGGTTACCTCAAAACTGGTCTATAACCTTTGACCAGTAGTGTACATGGAGTGAACTTTTCTAACACATGCCTTCTAAAGGCCTAATTATGCTCCCTCCACTTTCATCCACTATAAACCTCAGCACCACATGCAGAAGTAAAAGTATATCATGTGCCACCAAAACGGGTTCTGTGAGTTCTCTTGGTATGTAGACTTCTACTCTGATTAAATCCTAGCCGCCAGTCTGTGACATTTTCAGTCCTTCTAAAAAATGTCATCTCCTCAAACCCAGAACAGATGTTTATATCCATTAATATCCACAACTTCATGCAAAGCATGAGCACATAAGAAAGGGTGAAGACAGCAGCAATGGGACAACTGCACGTGGTCTTTCAGACCTTAAAACATTAATGAAGCATTGGTCCCCATAGAAGTCTATTGTGTCAGGAACTGTGTTATCTCCACTTTCCATAATCTTTTTTTCAAATATTTTTCTCAGCCATTGCTACAAACAATACAGGGTATGTAACAGACAAAAATATCATTTTTGGATGGAGCAGTTCTTTAAAGCAAACTTTAGGAAGGTTTGGCACTGTAATTCTTTTTTTTCTGAAGGATTCCACATTTTTCCACTTTTTGTGCCACATTTGTCTCTTGCAATACGCTCATTGATTATCATTGTAATGCTCTGCAAGATGATTTCATATTCTGCTTGGAAAACAGAGTGAAAATTTACATGTGTGAAACATAATCCCACACAGAGCAAGGTGAGATTTTTCAACAAATGCTTCTTTTCATTAATCAACAGTACAATGAAAGATGTCCATCTTTTTTAAAAAATCAATTCAATTCTTTTGAAAACAACACAGAAAATAAAATACGATTAAAGAGACAGCATAGAAAGGTGTATCCTTAACATTCAGTTTTCATCAAAGGTGAAACATACTCATGAAAGGATTTTATCAACCACATATTTAACTGCATGTGAATGCTGCCACCTCGTATCATTAATGTGCACCCCACTGTAACCCAATTGTGTTCTTGTACATTATATGCACCAAATAATAAAAGATAACAATCTCAAACTGTGTATCTGATGTATTTCTAGTTTACGTATGCTGATCTCCCTTCATTTTCCTCAAAAAAAAAAAAAAAAAGTACAAATCAATTAAGGTCTAAGGGTCAGAATGAACAAATTTCCTTAAAAAAAAGTTGGATCATTGATCTTGTTTAGCTGCAGTATAAGTATCTAAATAGATATTTGTGACATTCATTCTAAGCGCAACTAGACTTTGCATCAGTATGCCCAAATTATTTAATGATGTAATGGACACATCAGAGAGGCACGGTGGCGCAGTGGGTAGCGCTGCTGCCTCGCAGTTAGGAGACCCAGGTCCGCTTCTGTTGTCCTCCCTGCGTGGAGTTTGCATGTTCTCCCCGTGTCTGCATGGGTTTCCTCCCACAGTCCAATGACATGCAGGTTAGGTGCATTGGTTGTCCTAAATTGTCCCTGGTGTGTGTGTGCACCCTGTGGAGGGCTGGCGCCCTGCCCGGGGTTTGTTTCCTGCCTTGCGTCCTGTGTTGGCTGGGATTGGCTCCAGCAGACCCCCGTGACCCTGTAGTTAGGATATAGCAGGCTGGATAATGGATGGATGGATGGACACATCAATAAAATGCTTTGAACAAAATTCCCATTTTCTAATAATCATAATCATTAAAATGTAATTTCCCATGAACACAGTTTGATTACAAGAATTAGGATTCTATTGTGTCAGTACTGTAAAAATGTGATGACTATCTGTTAATGAGTTATACTGTATGTGTCACAAGGGCACAGCAACTTATCCCACTGGTGATCCACAAAAAGTGTGCAGAGATGCGTAAAATCAGTAAAGTCACTGAAAACCTGCACTGAAAAACTAAAGCCTGGTACAATTCTGTATCAGATACTCTTACAAGACCAGGTAAACAGTAACATATAAATACAGTAGTCTTCGTCTAAATTCTGAAAGCTTTGTGTATTCCTTTAGTTTGTCAATAGCTTATTCCAAACTTTAGGACTGTTGAAAATTAAGGATCTGATGTACATTAATTTTCTAAATCATTGATACATAATACACCAGGTTACCCCAATTCAGTTGCTTGGGGACTGGAACCTATCTTGCGAGGACTGGACCTAGATGCACAGTTATCATTTAACCTAACATACATGTCTTTGGGACATGAAGGGGAAACAGGAATACATGGAAAAAACCCTACATAGATACGGGAAAAACTATGTACCCTTCAGATAGACAGCATCTAGACATTGAATAAAATCCTCCTGGAGCTTTCAGGCAGTAGTGCAACCAAAGCTGTGCTGCCCCAACAATCTACCAACTAAAGCAATCCTGCTTGTTCTTGAGTTTAAACTAAAAACTGTGTCTTCTCATTGGATTGTGAGGAAGTGTATACAAATTCTTAATCAACTCAAACTCACTTAAACCAGTTCAGGGTCATTAGGGGTTGAAGCCAACAACTGGATCGGGCAGCAGTCTCACAAAACCAACTTATGCATAAAACCCACACTTACACCCAGCCACTTTAGAACTGGAAATTAACCTAACACATCCTAACCTATCTTTGGTAATATGGAAGGATAACTGGAATGCCCAGAGAAAAAAAACTAATTCAGAATGACAGAAAAAAGCGCACACCACGCACTGACAGCAAACAGAACAGAATTCACATTCAAAATGCAATATCCATAAGGCAGTCAAGATATAATACATATTAATACATAGTAAATCTATACCTACATTATAATCTTTACTCTTCTGGCTTGTGTTTCATTTTCAAGTTTATTCTTCAGTGGTTCCAAAGTTGAAAATATTTTATTTATATATTCTTCCCCAAGGTTCATATGAAGAAGAAGGAGGACAACAAAAATTATGGTAATTGACACAATCTCAGTAAGCTCAATGTCAAATAAACATATTAAATTTGTTTTGTTGAAAGTAAACAGCTTTAGATTTGCATCATAAATCTTCCTAACTCACGGCTAATATTGTAACATATTCCAATTAGCTGTTAATTGATGTATGGTCAAGTTCATAAAGGAGTACCATGCACTGGGCAATTAAGGGCTCCATGTTACTGAATACAAATGATAAGACTCTCCTCAGATGGCTCCAGAGACAACAGAATTTGCATGTACAGTATTTGAAATAAATGTTTTTCTTACACAATTTACAATCAAGCCACATCTCACAAAAACTTGTACATTTAAATCAAACTAGCAATAAACTGGATCTTTTGTATTAAAACAGGATTATAGATGGTATACCTTAAAGCATACTGTGCAGTTCATATATGGGTATTCTTCCAGGGACTCTAGTTTATTCCCATTTGCCAAGGATGTGTACCTTAGTGAGTCAGAACTCCACAGTAACAGAGAGTGGTGCACTGCAATGGTCTCACAACCCATCCAGAGTCATTTTTTGACTTGAACCAAATGCTGATGGTACTAATCTCTGGTACAGATACAGAGAAGTAAAAAAATGCAAATATTGAAGCAAGTTGTCATTATGAACAAAAAATATGAATAGTTCACAAAAGGTAATGTCTCAATGGCAGTGTCTGGCTATTATAATGAAATAACATGTATAAAACGTACAAGTCCAGCAATATACACAGATGTAAAGAAGAACCTACTGTACATTCTCGCTAGACTGAGACTTTGGCATGGTGAGGGAGGCTGTGTGCCTCCTTAGAAGGTGGTGTATTAATAAATGGAGGGGGTGAGGCCATAGTTTAATCAGGAGGAGAAGTTTGTGTCTTGTTGCAAGGAGAATTGTGTGCAACTTAACAATGAAAAAACCAAGGAACTGGTTATTGACCAAAGGTTCTCTGTGCCCCGTTACTATTCAGGGAGTGAATGTGGAGATGGTACACTGTTACAGGTACATGTGGGGTCCACATTAATGACAGACTGCACTGGTCTCATAGCACAGAGGGACTATATGAGAAATTGCAGAGCAGACTATTTTTTTAAGGACTTTCTATGCTCTAGTGTGCTGAACTGGTAACATTACCAAATCAACAAGCTAATTAAGATGGCAAGCTCTGTTATAGAATGCACTCTTGACTCACTGCATGGAATAGAGGAGGACAAAATAAAGAAAAAACTGAGTGCCATTATGAACAATGCTGCACATCCTCTCTCTAAAACATTCACACTGAAGACTCTCAGCCAATGAATTATTTAGCAGAAGACTGTCAAGAAACACTACTGGGGCTCCTTTTTACCAACAGCAATATGCCGGAATAATGCCTCACTGCAACTGTTCTATTAATCTTTAGCCAAGTCAGATGTTTCATTTCTTTTTGTATTTGCTATATTTATGTATTTATTTATTTGCTCGTTTATGGAGCATTTGTAAAACACAAAATATCCCCCTTAGGACAAATAAAGATCTAAAGTTGTACCAAGTCATTTCTGGTGTTGTACTTTTTCTCCCCCTACTTGCATAAATTTCCTGTCTTTTGATTCAAGTCTTTCGTGTTCATTTTTTCATTGAAGGTGTGAAAGGGGTTTTACTCACGACAAGTCTAAAATGGTGCTGTATCTCTACTATCTTAAGCAGGATCAATGATTTTACAAAAACAGATGAACTATGACTGTTTTGTGAAAAGAGGTCTGTTGTTAAATAATATAAGGGCAAAACTTCCTTGCTTTGTAAAGGGCATCAACCCAGCAGCAGGACTGGTAAATGCTCCTTTGTGTGAGGAGGAACAGGAGGAGCACTACCAGAGCCCTGCAAAATGACCCCAGCTGGCTACTGGTGTGTGTGTTTCTGACCAAACTGTCACATACAGACTCCATAAGGTTGGCATAACAGCCCGACATTCTCTAGTGGGACCTGTGCTCACAGCTCATCACTGTGCAGCTTGATTGACATTCAATAGAGAATACACAATTGGCAACTCCACCACTGGCATCCCATTCTCTTCACAGATAGTAGCAGGTTCACACTGAGCACATGTGACACGTGAAAGAGTCTGGAGATGCTGCAGGGAACATTATGCAGCCTGTAATATCATCAAGCATGACCAGTCTGGGGAGGCATATCCTTGGAGGGTTGCTCAGATATCCACATGCTAAGCAGTGGTACCTTGACTGCTGTTAGGTATCAGGATGAAATCCTCAGAGCCATTGTCAAACGTTATTTTGGTGCAGTGGGCCTGGGTTCCTCCTGGTGCAGAACAATGCCTGGCCTCATGTGGCCAGAGTGTGTAAGCAGTTCCTGGATGATGAAGGCATTGATGCCATTGACTGGCTCGTATGCTCCCCAGACCTCAATCCAATTCAGAACTTCTGGGACATTATGTATCGGTGCAATCGAAGCCACCAAGTAGCACCACAGACTGTCTAGGAGCTCACTGATCCAGGTCTGGGAAGAGAAATCCAGGACACCATCCGCCGTCTCATCAGGAGAACACCCAGACATTTTCGGGAATGCATACAGGCACAGGGGTCCATACACAATACTGAGTAACATTATGAGCTACCATGATTAAATTCATGCAACTTGGATCAGCCAGCAATTTTAACTTTTGTCTTTGACTTTCAGTGGGACCTTGAATCTAGCCCTCAATCAGTTGGTGATTTTGGTTTCTATTGGCTGTTGTTAAATCAGTTTGTTCTTAATAAATTCTAAAGTATCACTCAGTGAAGATTTTCCACATAAATATTTTGTTCATCAAGATATCAAGATCCAATGTGTGATTTTAGTGTTCCCTTAATTGTTTTGAGAAGGTGAGAAGTGTATTCCTTGTATGTACATATATATATATTGTCACAAAAACGAGACATAAACAGAGAAATGTTTGGGGCAGCCACCCGTATAATATGGTATCCCGGCTGCAAAAGTCATTTTTATCAGATAACCAGCACTGAAGTGCATACAACTGAGTCCAGAACAAGACTGAGGGAAAAGGGAAAAAGGGCAGGCTTTTAAAGGGGAAGACAGGAAGTGAGGTCATAAGGTTCGGGCATGTGTTCTTCATTCATTGGATCGAGCCCAGACGTGACGTCAGAGGGGCCGGAGCTGGTAAGGTCTACTTCCATTGGCTCGGTCCCGGAAGTGATGTCAAGAGAGCCAGGTGGAATCTCCCGGGAATGGTCTACAGGAAAGAGAGAAAAAGAGTCAGCACACAGATGTGTGCTCTGCCACATCCCGGCATGCCTCAGAACTGCCGTCACTCAAGCCCTTTAGCTGCCTCCCATGCGCACATGTGACAATATATATATATA